>QANT01001318.1:0-63622 GCA_003254885.1 Purshia tridentata | reverse complement strand
CTACTAGCGCGACCCACCCCCTCTCTTTCTCTTTTTGCGCGACTCTCTCTCTCTCTCTCTTTTGCGTGACCTCATCTCCACCCAACNCTCTCTCTTTTGCGTGACCTCATCTCCACCCAACCCAGTCACCGCGCAACCCCTCCCCCACCCAATCTAGCCACTATGACCCAATTCCCACCCAACCCAGCTACTGCGCGATCCCACCCCAGCCACCAGCTCTCTACAAACTCATTCGGTAGTATGCTGTCGAAAAATACAAAAATGTTCGGCAGCTTATGACTGAATATAAGTAATATGTTCGGTAGAATACCTCCATTCGGTGATTGCTTACCGAAAATACTGCATACGTTCGACAAAAGAATGTCGAATAATCACCAAAATTTCGACACACCATGAAAATACTGCATAAGTTCGACAATAGAATGTCGACTAATCACCAAAATTTCGACACACCAGTGTCGAAAAGTTTCTAAACAAGCAAAGTGTAGTGGGGTCGCACCAGTGGCTGGGTTGGGTGGGGTGGGTGGCGCGATGGCTAAGTGAGGTCGCGCCAGCGTCTGGGTGGGGTGGGTGGTCCGGTGAGGGAAGGAGGAAGAAAGAAATTTTTTTTTTTACTGGAGGGGCAAAAAGGGAATAAAAAAGAAAAAAAAAAGGTGGTCAACTTAGTAGTAAAGGATGGTCGGTATAGCCTGGGCCTTTTTTGTTTTCCATCTTTTTCTTCATTTTTTTTTCATATTTGGTTTTTCTGAGACCCTGTTTTTGTCGTTGGTTTGTGGGACAGGTGTCTTCTCTTAGAGACCCTTGTCCAAAGTCTTCAAACATCGGATCCCAACTGGGAACTGTCCTGTTTTTTCTTGAATTCTACAAGAACAACACCCAATTTTAAAACTGTTCACTTTTTAGAGATTCATCAATTTTTGCAATTTTGGTTGTGGCGTTGAACTTGAATTTTGGGTGTGGGATTGATGGAAAATCCTCAAGATTTATGCATAGAGGGAGGAGACGGGGATGGAAGGAAGGCCATGGCTTCCACTTCTTACCCCACCGCATCAGGTAGCTCTGTGTACCGGTTGTTTGGTCGCCAAGCGTCAGTACACAACTGCTTGGGTGGTGGTCAAGGTGAGGAATAAACTTTTTATGTCTTAATCTTTTATCATTGAAGTTCTATAATATTCCTGGCATTTGGGTAAGTGGGATTTCTCTTTAATTTATTTGAGCTCTTTTCAAGTTTAGGTTTTGTCACTTGATTCCATCATCTGTGCAAATGTTATGTTTTGGCTTCTTGGTTATCTGTGATGATGCTGATCACGGTTGGGTATAATTGTATGTAGCAATATTGAGTGCCATACACTTGTAGTATTGATTGGTTAGCTTGAATGTAGTTATGGGTTGTTCCATCCTGGGCTTTAGGGTTTTATGTTCACTATTAATTTGAAATTACAGTTGACATTAGACTACTAAACCCAACAGATGAATGGAAGGCACAATGTTTAGAAGTTGTGGAAATGAGGGCAATTGACAATTATGTTCTTTGTTGAAAAGAATGTACAGATAGCTAAAACTGCCAAAGAAAAAAAGATGCCTGAAAATTATAGAGGAGGAAGAAATGGTTTCTTGGGCATTAGTTTTCATCTTCTCGTGAGTAATTAAACAAAGGAAAAATAAAATGTGAAATAGAATGTCTTTTATGTTGGACCTAGGGAAACTCAGGTGCAAGCTGCATTTGTTGGTTTCTTTGAGTTAATTTGCCTCACGTTGACTCTACTAGCACACTTTCTTCCAAGTATTTGAACTTTGGTGGCCTATATTTAAGTGACTGGAACTGAATATTTCTTCAGTTGAATATTTGTAGAGTTGGTAACCTTCCATTTTCTACTGTTCTGAATTGCTGTAAAAGCATTAAGTTACATTCACTCATCCAAAGAAAAAAAATAACAAGTTAGTTTAAATGAAATTGATAAAGTCTGCTAATATCACTATCATAACATTTCTTAGCTGCTACTTAATCTTTTGTCGAAATCATCTTACTTAATCTCTTTTTCTTACTCTCTCTCTCTCTCTCTCTCTCTCTCTCTCTCTCTATGTTTCTTTTTAGCTGCTGATGTTCTGTTGTGGAAGCGGCGGCGTGTTTCCCTTGGTGCTATTGTTGTTGCTACAATTTCTTGGCTCCTGTTTGAGCGTTCTGGATTGTCATTCTTATCAATTTGTTCAGACGTCTTGCTGATTTTGGTTGTACTGTTATTTCTTCGTGCCAACTATGCTGTTTCTAGAAATAAGTATGAATATTCTACCCTCTTCACCTGTATTAATATCACACTAGCATTGGAACTGTTTTCAGTGAGGATAACTATCATATTATTTGAGTAGACCTTTGCAAACATTACCGGAGCTAGTACTATCGGAGGAAATGGTTAATAATGCTGCAGCATCAATTCGTGTTAAAATCAACAATGTGCTACTTATGGCTCATGACATCACTCTTGGCAAAGATTTTAGACTGTTTTTCAAGGTCAGTGTGAAGTTGCATATTATAATAATAATACTACAGGTATCTGTTTAAAACCTCAATTAGTTCTCTTTTGACTTTGAATTTGTATCTATTACTGCTTCAAATGAAGAAAGTATCTTACCAAACTACTCTGAATTTGACAGGTGGTGGTTTGTCTGTGGCTCTTGTCTGTCATTGGCAGCTTTTTCTCTTTCTTTACACTTGCTTATATTGGTATGTGCATCACCTTCCTTGTTCTGTCAAGTAAATGATCTACGTGATGTCTCATAATTGTGGTTTCTGCTGTTCTTTCTCATTTTTACATTTTTTATATCTTGAAAGTCACTGTACATCCCCTGTGGCCTATCAGGTTACCAGACTGTTGTTCAAGGATTGTTGCGTTTATGAGACTTTATTGCCCTTAATCTGGCATTTCATATACATTATGCAATGTTTAGCTCTGCCAGTGAGAGTCATGCGACAGTTCTTCTAAAATTTTGCTTTATTATTGGTCAAATTCTAGATCCATTATAAAAAAAAGAGGAGTAGGGTGGGGGTTGTAAGCTTAATTTACATTGTTGGCTCATTAGGTTCAGTGGTTGTCTAACAGGGGTGATACATATAAGTTTCTTGTATGGATTTATATTTATACTTCTGCTTTGATGGTGGCAGGTTCAATCATATCGATAACACTTCCTGCCTTGTACAGCAAATTTGAAGAGACTGTAGATAGGTGTTGCGGAAAGATCCACCGGCAATTTTCAAAGCATTACAAAATTGTGGATGAGAATGTTTTCAGCAGACTCCCCAGAAATGAATCCAAGGACAAAGAGTCCTAATCCAGATACTTTGCAGAAAGTCATCGATAGCATACTGTTGAATTTGGGATGTAGTTGTAAAGTCATTGCTATGTTGCTGCTGCTTCCGCATACAAGGCCTAGCAGACTTTCCCATTGTTTTAGGTGGTTTAAGATCATCTCAATGTTGATTTTAATTGTTTGATCAGGATGTGAAACTTTGGGTTCCTTCAATGAGTGAATTTTTCAGCATGAACCATTTTCTTGGTTTCCCTTATAAATCTGGAGATGAATAAGTTTTGAGTCCTTGACAGACCGAAATTGGTTTATTGTGCGATGAATTATGAATATAACTAGGATGAGTACTACATCATTTGACGACGCTAACTTTAAGTTGGATTGCCAATGACCGTTTTTTCTAGTGAATGGCATCCAATATTCTCTTTGTACGTAAGTCTTGAGTTCAAGATAGATGCCAGCCAGTTGATTGAAAAAGAAAAAAACAACTTAGATCTGGATTTATAACAGCATTTTCCAGCTGGATAAATCCCTCTTTTAATTTCATCGTTTTGATGAATCAAATTACCTAATTACATCTGGCCAAAAAAAAAATTACCTAATTACATGAAAAATTAAACTTCAAACCTCATAATGAGCATGCAATGGATCTAATGCCTAGGATTGCTAAAGAAAACATTTCTCATTTAGTGAAACAAAGTCGACATTGCATACATGTAATACAATTCAATGCCTGGCTTTGAAATGGGATGAACCCATAAAACACAAGGCAGCTTCTGCAAATGCATACATATAAGATAAACCCAAGTATATTGGCAACCTCAGATATTCTCAATTTCACCATTTCGTTCTGCACATGACAAGTCAACAAACTTCAGCTCTATTACATCAAAGTTTTGCATCCACATATAATAACAGAAAGGTATGTCATATATCTGCCAACTGCTTGCTCATGGAACACATTAAGCTTTAGGCAATTCATTTGCCTTGTCCAACCAAGTAGTGTAAATATCATCGGAGAAAAGAACAAAGTGCACCTGCAAGCAATATAGAAAGTAACTGCCAGTAAGTTTTCTGGAATATTCATCTGGGCAAGAGATCGATCACATCATTCAATTATATTTACATATAGTAAGCAAGCTTGTTAGATGGTGTGTTTATTAATAATGCTCTAGTTAGCTTAGAAATTGGGAAAACAATGTTTGCCACAAGCACAAAGCATGACCCAATACGCATCTAAATAAAGACATTGAACATGTGGAACCGCATGATAAAAGAATGGAAAATTAAGCCCACATTATTGCCATGTCTTGAAGTAAATATAAGCATATCATACCTCCTTTATGTCATTCACAAACTCCATAACTGTAGATAAAGCAACTGTGGCCGCTTCATCATAAGGATATCTGGAATAATATAACAAATGAAGAGTTTAATCTGTCAATCATTTATTTACAACTTCAATACAATGTCATTATGATTTCTTTCGGTAACAAATGAGGGAAAAAAAGAATATATAATCTAATAGCCTTAAGCATGAGGTTACATGACATGAGACCACAAAAACTTCACAATTTGGCCGGCAACAAGAAACATGACTCGACTCTCTTTCAACTCCATCTGATTAAAGGCAAGAAAGATTGTAACCCAATACACCTCATGCAACATGATTAGATGTCACTATAATTCTTATACTTTTGAACACCAAGGGAATTCCTTAGCCAACTTACCCATACACACCACAAGATATGGCAGGAAACGCAATATACTGAATGTTGTTCAATTTGGCTACACTCAAGCTGTTCCTGTATTCAATTTGCATTAAGGAAATTTCAATCAGGTGCAAGCAACAAATTAAACTACTAGCAAAGTAGCAGCAAGATACACATAACAACCTGTATGCAGCTCTCAGATAGACTTCTGGGTTGCTACCAGACCGGTAGATGGGTCCAACAGTGTGAATTACATGAGACACAGGCAATTTAAAACCTCTGCATCATTTAAAATGTATTTCATTATTGATTATGTGCTGTACGAATAAAAAACAAATGATGCCGCAAGTATAATTAGTAGTTAAAACATGATAACTTACGCAGTAATCCTTGCTTCTCCAGTGGGACAGCGGACTCCTGGCCTGACTTCTGGGACACTATAGCATGCTTGAAGAAGATCTGGGCCAGCAGCCCTATGTATAGCTGAAAGATCATAAAAAACCAATATAGTAACAGTGGGTTCATTTCAAAATATGTACAATAGAAAACCATATAGGTAGCAGAATTACCTCCATCTGCACCCCCACCTCCAAGCATTCGCTCATTTGCTGGATTAACCTACAAAAATATGTCCATCAGTATGCAATTAGATGCACTCACATGGATAGTATTGTATATGTGATCAATGGAAGAAATTACATTAAACAAAAGTACCACTAATATGTACATAGAGGTATGAGTCAAGCACAGAGAGTTACAAGTACCAGAAGATAACAATGGGAAGCTATAAAAAGGAACCTAATTTCACACAAAATTGAACAGAAAACAAACATATCGATCATGTAAGACCCAAGAGGCTCAAAAATTTTCTGCTTTTTCGTTGCCGGTCATTTCTAGGGAACCAAACAGAGGACTAAAGGAGAGGAAACAAATATTTAAAAAGAAAGAGACAAATAGAAGAAGGACTGACGATGGCGTCAGTGGAGCCGTCGACGAACCACTTGGTGATATCTCCCTTTTGGATTACGAGAGTGCTTGAAGCAGACAAAGGGAAGCGAACCGATCCTTCTCCGCTGGACATGGTGGAAACTCTAACGAAGCAGCGAAACCTTGCAGGGTGCGAAGCGAGAGTGTGTGTGAGAACTGAGCTGAAGAATCTGGAGGCTTTACAGAGGCAGCTCGGCATTGCGCATTTGGAAGACGAGAGGAGCGACAGGAGTCAGAGATGCGAGTCAACTCAATGAGTGGCACAATCTGGGATTCTAAATGTACCTCCCCAAATTCTTTTTCTGACCAGTAACCCATGATTTTTGTCCTCTAAATCTTCCAATTTTGCCCTTAATTGTTGTTAAAAAAAAAAAACCTCAAAAACACACATATATACACAGCCAAATATACCACCCTTCCTCCTACCCACTCCATCGGCTGCACCCATCCCCTCATTTTTATTTGGGCTTGGTGCTTTCATGCTTTGTATTCAGTTAAGGGTAAAATTGGAATATTGAGGAGGAAAACTTTCAGGGGTGGGGAAAGAAAATTGTGGGGTAATATTTAGAAGTCCTTAAATGAATTATCTTTACTATAACTATAATAAAGTTAGGAGAGAGATTTGATATTATGAGCTTTATCAAATTATAATTTGCCCAAAATACCATTTACTAGACCAAAGAATTAATAAAACTAATCAAATAAAATAAGGGTATAAATACAAAATTAAATCTTTGAAACAAAATTAAAAAAATAAAAACAAAAACACTCAACCACCTTATTAGGTGGAAAAACTAGAGAGTTACAAACTGTTCAAATTTTCACATTTAAAAAATAATAATAATTAACAAATAGTTTTCACATTTATTTTAAAATTAATAATTAAAAATAAATAACACTAATTAATTAAAAACAATTTATAATTAGATGTTTCAGAAGGCTAGTATCTATGAATTGTGAGATCTTTGGGCCTGTTCCCATATCTACTGTCCCTACCACAGCCCAAACGCAGGCCCACTCACTTACTTTGACTGTGAAACTGGAGCTTTGTCGACTTCAACTAAGCTTTTCAGCTCCATTTGTTGTTGTTGTTCTTCTTCTCAGATAGTTAATCAACCAGAGAAGAGAAGAGATGAGTAGGTCTCGCTTGGATGCAATTCTCTCTACATTCGTTGTGGTGCACCCTCACGAGACCTCAGCTTTGCTCCACTCCTCATCTTGCTTCTTCTTTGTAAGCCCACCTCAGCCGTTACTCTTTTCTTTCTCCGACCTTCTCAAGTTTATAGATTCGGTTGTGTTTATTTTTGCTTAATTTTGATTCTTATTCTCAATGCAGATTTTGAGCGCTTACTTCGTGGTGCTTCCGTTGCGCGATGAGGGTGCAATCTCTTTAGGCCTATCGAACCTGCCGAGTCTGTTTGTGGGGTCTTTGGTCCTCACTTCGATTGCCGCACCAGTTGCAACTCTCTTTTTCTCTTTGCCTAATGTTTCTAAAGGCAAGGTATGTGTGTATCCACCATTTACTATATACTCACTTCCGATTTTCTTGTATTAAAAGTGTCTTTGCTTAATTTTTTATATACCAAGTAAATTTGGACAAATAAATATACCCAGTCATTTTTTTATTGTCAATTGCAAGAATGGAGCTAAGCAGGAAAAAAATGGATGAACGAAAAGAAAAGATGGGGAAATGGAATTTGAATGTGCAACGGTGTAATGAATTATGTTTTGAAATCTTAGAATTGATAGGTTGTAGATTTTCATGATATGTAACTGTATGATGTGGTTCGTATACGGGCGATATAATTTATGCCTGTTCGGTTTTCATTTTTCCATCTTCAATTATTGTAACATGAGCATGTAGAGTGGTTAAATCTTAAACTAGCTTCTATACTTGCCGTAGTTTAAGCATTACAGCAACCCTTGTCCAATATATAGCGGTGCACTCTACCAAATACTCAATTTTATTGGTTCCCTAAAGTAATGTTCGTAACTAGGTTCCAGAGGACATATTGATAATGATAGTCCGACTCTAATCTCTATAACTTAACATGGAGTTTGAAATTATTATTCTAGTGTCACATGTCTCTATAACTTGATAAATTTTCTTAAAAAGCAAACGGATATAGCTGATTCTTAACATTATTTAGCTTATTTTTCTTTGCATAGCGCCCTGTAATAGTTGCTTCATGAAATTCCAGGCTTTGGTTTTAATGCACAGGTTTTTTAGTGTATCACTTGTTGTATTCTTCATTCTATGGCAATCCTCATCGGATGGATATTCACAACCAGAGTTGAAGGTGAGATGAAATCTTATAATGATACAATTGTTTCTGATTTAGTTGCTTTTATACTCTAGAAATATGATTCTGGTATTTATTGTACTGAATAGCTCCCTTGTCTGTATCTAGGGTGTGGTCACTATATCCTCCACTTTGGTAAATGACCAAAAGGTTGATGTTAATCAAGCCAGAACTGCATATTCCACAGGGTGGGAGAACCTTGGTTGGTTCTATGTCTCAGTTAGAATTGGAATGTTCCTTTGGGTATGAATATATCTAAATCATTTTTTTTAAGAAACTGTTAGAAACTTGTTCTGAATATCAACAGTAATTTATATCAAAATCTATATTGTGATGAAATTTCTGCTTTTTTTGAAGATTGCCCTACTTAATTTAATTACAATTTCTTCAACTTGGGCCAGAGTAATCGATGTTATGGACAGTGAGGTATGCATCCTGCAACTGGAAATTTGATGACAACTACAAATTTTTGTTACACGTTTAACTTGTCCTGTATTCAGTCAGGTTCAAGATTATTTGGTTTTATCGGTGCCGGCGCCACACTTGGACAGCTTTTTGGGTCATTGTTTGCCACAGGAATGGCCTGGTTGGGGCCATGTATGTTTGCTCATTCAGTATTTTGGAATTTGATATTTATTCTGTCTCTCTCTCTCTCTCTTGGGTTTTAAATCATTGATTGATTTCTTGCAGTTCTACTTCTAGTTTCTGCTTTGTTAATGGAATTTGCTGCACAGTCATCAAAAGGAATAACCCAGGATGTATCCCATTTCCCTGAGGAATTATCTCCCATCAGGTCAGTTATATGATCAGATTTCCTTTGGATTTGGTACTCAATCAACATCTGGAATGTTGGGGTGGAATTGGGATCTGTTTTCATCTTCGTTAGACCTGTAATGGGTTTATTACGAATCTTTGGCACTGGACTCGGTAGCATTGTTGCATGCTAAAATTAAACATTTTATAAAGTGCAGACAAGACTGAATTCTCTACTACAATTTTCTAATTAATCTCTGTATAATATATGCTGGTATATAACTTTTCATTTCTTGACTTGGTTTTTTTTTGGCGTTAGAGAAGCTGACCCTGATCGGCGAAATGAGCCTGATGGGCAAGCCATTCACAGTCTCAAAGGAAATTCTCCTAAGTCATCTAATTTGGTGGTGAAGCCTCAGCTTTGGGCCATCTTAGATGGATTTCGGCTTATATTGTCATCATCGTACTTGTTGTACGTGTCTTTATTCCTGTGGCTCAGTGCAGTTATCTCTTCATTCTTTTATTTTCAGGTAAGATCATCCATTGTCACCAGGATTGAACTTAATTCTAAATCAGCCTCTCTATGTTATCTGACGTGACATAAAAGGGAGTCTTGTGTGTGGATCTAATGCTGTACCACTATATTTTCCTTCTTCTTTTTGCTGCCTTGGCCTTCCCCTAAAGAAGCATGATGATTTGGCATGTTCATATGAGAGTTTTAAGAAAACTTCTCTCTGATTTTTTCAAGGACCAGACAAATTAAAGTTCTCTTAATTCTGTTTTATCTGAATCAAAGACTTTATATTTCTTCTTGTGCTCTAGATGCTTCTTGTCCTTGCTAATGCATGATTGTATTGGATGCAGTGTTATTAATTTTAAGCACTGACATTAATGATATTAACTAACATTTTTATCTCTCATTCTATTCTTCTTTCTCCTGACTTTTATCTCTTTGTCTTAAACTGCAGAAAGTGGGTGTAATTGCCATGACTGTTACTAGCTCTCTTGGAAGAAGAAAATTGCTGGCTGAGATAAACAGCTTTATTGCTGTTTTTATCCTTGCTGGACAACTCACCATAACGGTATTCTGTTCTTAGGATGAGCTTTTGCTATAAATTTTATGTTTTTCTATTTCCTAGAGATATAAACATTAGATATGCTTTGAGAATTTTCTTAGCTCTATGCTTACTGAAAGCGAATACGGCTTTGGCTAGTTTCACGTTTGCAGCTGTTTGTGAGATTATCACTTTTCAGGTCTCATGCTTTAGGCAATTTAGGTATCCTGTCCTTGTAGATGTCTGAAGGAACCTAAGTAAAGAAGAAAAGGTAGTCTCAGGCCTGGAGGTGGACTGTTTTTTGATTGATGGCCTATGTAAAATCAAATGACTTGTACCCTCCCATAACACCATATGGCACTTCTTTTGTAAATATGCCCAGACTGATTAATATGTTTCTGTTTCTAGGCATCTTAAGAAAAATTAAAGAATTTTGAAGCAAATCAAGGAGAGTGGTTTTAGAATGGTGACTTGTTGGATTTTGGTAGTAACACCCTGCACTTGTTGTATTTGCTCTCCAAGCGCAGTGTGATTGATCTTCTATATGGTTAAACTGTGTATTTACTTTCATAAATATTCCAATAAATGTTTCTCTCGATGTATATCACATAATCAATTATGTTTTTATTGTACTTTCACAGGGGCGTTTTCTCACTGTTGTGGGTGTTACTACAGCTATTTGCTCTGCTCCATTTGTTGCCTTCTTAAATTTGGTTGCTGTTGCTGTCTGGCCAACTTGGGTAGCCGTTGCTGTTTCTGAGACCCTGCGGAAGGCTTGTATACTCCAACTTCTGGCTTCCATCTTTACCCTTCACAGTAGATCCTAAAACTTAATTTAACCAAGATTCCTGCATGTAAATTGCTTGAAACTTGTTAATTGCATGGGGAATTTTTTTCATTCAGGGAGAAAGATGTCCAAAGTCTTAATATGAGAGAACATAGTGAAGTTGGATCTTACAATTTTCTTTTGGTTACTGTGCAGTTTGTTACTTATGTTGTGGCCAGACCTGGCAGGGAACTCCTATTTACTGTTGTCTCACAGGATGAAAAATACAAAGCCAAGGCATGATTTCAAACTTCTTTTTCACAGAGGAAATCATTTATAGTTGGTAATTTATCAAATCTTCGTTTAAGAAACTGTGTGACTTGGTGCTTGCTATAGCCATTCCACTCTACACCGGATCTCGTATTTGGTTTCTAATAGTGCATTAATCATGTCTTGCAATTTGAAGCAAATCACCGAATGATTTGAAACATTATTTCACTGAGTAATGTTACTGCAGGTTTGCATAGATGTATTTGTTCAAAGACTTGGAGATGCTACAGCAGCAGGAATGTACAAGCTGCTTTTCAGCACTCTCAATGGGAGAGCATCAACTGTCTCTCTCTACGGCCTGCCTGTATGTGTGAAATTTTCCCATCTTTATTTGTATCTTTCCTTTTTCAATTTGGGTATAGAAACACAAATTGGGTGCCTTGATGCTTAATGGTTCCTCTTCCACCTTCAAGTACAATGGAGGAGGGTGAATCCTGGATCCAATACCTGGTGGGTGTTGTTGTATTCAGAGCACAAAAGAGGCACCAAATACCTGCTTTGTAGTTGCTACTTAAAACCCTTTTGGCTTTATGAATTGTTGTCTCCGACTTCTGTTTGGCAATTGGAATTTGTAAAGCCTTTGCATTTTGCTCCTGGTTATCTATCTCCAACAAAGAATAATGAAGGTATCCTATTTCTCTTTGGTCTTCTCCAGGTCTGTTTGTTGTGGATAGTGACCGCATTTCATTTAGGACGCCGTCAAGCAGAACTAGCAAAGCTTCGGACTCACACTCATTCCACTCCCTAATGTTTCTTTGTTAAATTTTTTGTTGTTTATATACTGTAAAGATCACTTATTAATGAGCTTTTAAAGAATTCCTAATTTTACAGGCAGTTTTGTTAATCCTTTGGTTATACATAACAGAAAGGGTAGCTTGCCACTAGTTTGTCAAGAAAAACCGAAAATAGAATAGAGCAGGTTGCACCCGAGATGCATGTACTATGTTATGCCAATCCCCAGTACATATTAACCTTTGTTTAATTTATTGTGTTTATAGATTTACGCATTGATAATTAATTAGAGTTTGGTTCTGGTTTCACCCAATTACCAGCACTACTTGATAGAATTCGAGTATTAAGGTGTTCAGACTCGGCTAGAATTAAATTAATAAAGCTTGAGTTTGGCACAATGGGTTATGCTCTAGTTTTAAGCTACCCAATCCCACATAGTTAACAATCAACTCATATGAGGTTCACCAATTCCTCAACAACATTAAACTGCCCCAGATAAAAGCTGTTCAAGAAAATTTGAAATGGATTGCACTCAAAACGTTGACAGAAGAAAATGAAAACAAAAAAAGAATTGCACTTAAAACCTGTAGGTGCAGTGCAGATCTATGAATAATATCAGATTTGCCAGTACACAACTTAAAAACTCGATTGCCATGTCCATGCCACATTTAATTACTGTGGTCACATTATTTTCTAATTTTACACACTAAGCTAAATATTCTTTGAAACGGACATATGGAGAAAAGGATGAGTTCATGCTTGAAAGGCATCTGGCTTTGAGAACTGCCCCAGATGCTGCTCTCCCACCTATCCCCTGTACCAACTCTATGTCCCACAGTGTTGGTCAACAATGTTTTGAACTTTTAATGACATGAAAACCTGTTAAGTATCAACATGCCTTCGTAGTATTAACGATCATAGTAGAAAATTGAAGGTTTCTTGTGATATAAAATATGACCCAGTTTACTCAAATGTGTGATAAGAATAACAACAAAATCGTCCAAAAGTAATTGTTTCAGTGTATGCATGCTAAGTTTAAGGAGAGAACCATATGAGAAAGCCAGAAAACATACAACAGCAAAAGTTTACTTCAGGGCCATCTTGGGTAGTTTTTGAGCAAAATATATTATAAGCATAGGATTTGAGAAAAACATTGGATTTGGAACTAGCTTAGATGGTTTGCAGGAGTATCTGCATTTTTTAATTTTGTTTTACCTGGCAGAATACAAGAATGGCTGGCCAATCAAAGACATGTTTCTTCAAAAACTCAGCACCAAAATCTTTGGACACAACACTGAGGTTCCAAGGAAGGTTGTCCTGCAATTATGGATTCAAGTTTAAGACAAGAAATGCTTACCCAAGTGCTCAAGTTCCACGGAGAGAATGTACACGGTCTTGAATCAAGTTCCTTTCCCAATCTGATATATTCTCAAATGCAAATTCAGGAAGGTTCTCAAAGGGCTCCTTCCATGGATCATTCTTGGTCAGATCATATGTAGCTCCGCGTATCGCCCTCTTATTTGGCCCACAAGGTCTCTTAGAAGTTAGTGCATCATATGCTGCATTCAGCTGCACATAGCCACAACTCAATAGCTGTCATAAACTTCGAAAATTTGTTAACTAAAGCCATGGAAAAATCTCAGTTTCTCAAACAATATGGTCATGCTTCAGATTTTAATTTGTTTAGACTTTTCACCAGGGCCTTACTACTTTGCTGGAATGCTGAAAGTGTTGGATGTTAAAAAGCTGTCAACAGAAGAATTTTGGCATTGTGCATCTTTTTGTTTGAAGCAAATAGAAATACATAGACAAACAAGGACTCACATTCATTCCAAGGAACCAGTACATGTAAGCAATTGCAACAGCTGGGGCCCTTCCCAATCCAGCAGTGCAGTGTACATACACTTTTCCTTTTCCCTCAGATATGGCCCATTCCAGTGATGAAACTGCTTTAGGTAGACCATTTCGCAAGGAATCTGCATCGAAATCTTTTGCCTACAGTGCATTGCTAAACAAAGTAAGGCAAATGCACAAAAGTTTCCAAACCCTTTAAATAGGACCTTGCCCGGGTTATTTTGGTAAGGCAAATACACTTTTATCTGTTAGATGCATATTGCAATGCAGACACAAACAAAATAGAATGTTGCAAAGGAGATTTGCTTACGGGTCTCCTCATGTGACGAATTCCTAGTTCTTTACATCTTTCTATTATTGACTGCAAGTCAATTTCCCAATATTCAACATCCTTGTCCTGCTGCAAGTTTAGAATGTATGCCACATTCTCTTCTTCTTTCAGGTGATCTATATCATCAGGTTTCTGAGGCTGGGAGCCCACGATCAAGTCATCAGTTATCAGTGTGTAGTTCATGCCTGAATATTGGACAGAAGAATAACATTAGTTCAAGAACCCAGAATAAATTTCATGGTACTATTATTTCTAATTTCTTCAACATTTATTCCAAATGCGAACCCAAGTTCCCTAAGCTCATACTTCACATATTACCATTGTCCTAGTAATTCTGAATTGAAAAGAAAATACAACATAAGGTTCTGATTCATTAATGAGTGATAAAAAAACCCTAGTCCTCAATTTTTTCACCCAAATGCTATGCTTGCTGCTTAAGACCATAGATATATGTATACATAGTAGTTCATAATCAGAGAGTCAAAGTCACTAAAAAGTAATGAATTAGTTTATCATCTATCAAAGAAAAACAGTTTTCTGGACCAAAAAGGAGAAAAAAGAAGAGGAAGAAAAACACTTTCTGCAGTGCAATGCACACTTTTCTGTGGCACCCACTTCCATAGTTGAATATAAATTAACCATATCTAAAACTGGGGTCAGAGTTTCTTAAAGAAGTGGACCAATTTTTGAGAAAAGGTGCAATGAAAAGTCAATTAGCAACTATCTGCACGCACTACATTTTAAAGGTAAGAAGCACTACATTTATGTAAAAGGAAAGACTAGAAACAACATTTCATCACACTCATTATAACATATAAAGGAACAACAATGGAATTTTCAGTACCATAGATTTTAAATGGGTTGTTAATATCTAGCACTTTCATTCTTGAGAAAGAGAGAAACCCATAAAGGTGTCCACTAGATACTACCTACTATTTAAGCAAACCCTTATGAAAAATCCACCACAAGAAATGATTATAAAACAGAAAACAACAAACAGACACTGACACATCCACTGAAAACAAAAACAAAAAAAGCAGATTGAAATTACAAAATGGCTGCTATAAGATGGGGAAGAGACTGACCCAGATCATGGTGATACTCATAGGGGTTCCTCATCATCTTCTTCATAGCTGTATTGTACTCCTCCATCAAATTCTTGGAATTGGAGGCTCTGCTGCTTGTGGGGTTCTTTTCAATTCCACTCTCAGGCACCCCACAATAAACTCTGTTCAATTTGAAGGAGCTATTGGGCACCATTAGACAGTTGCAAGCAGAGTTCTTTATTTTCTTCAAAAACACATCGTTTTCAAGAGGAGCTATGAAGATTGAACTCAAACAACTGTTGCCAACACTTGCCATTTCTCCACTTCCTTCCTCGTATCTCACTTCTCTGTTAGTTTGGAAACCAGAATTTATACCAAACAAGTAATTTGTCCAAAATACCCTTGGCATTCAATCAAATTCCTTCCTCATGTGAGGTCACTGGTCAGTGAGTCTTCGAAGACGATATTTTCCTACACAATAGAACCACAACCATGGCAATTCCTTTTTTTTCGGATAAAACAGTAAGAGCAACTATTAGTAATAGTATTACACTATCACCATTAAATTATTAAATGGGTTGGAGTCATCAATTGGTGCCACACACTCACACACACATATCTAAAACTGGTGTCATTTCAGATGAGAACCTGCGTACGTGTCCATATGGCTATAATCAAGAAATCTTGTATGCTTAATAATCTGTGGGCCTTGGGTTATTGCCTTTATGTGTTTAAAAACTCCACAACTGGGATTTTCAGGATTAGAGGACACATGCACCGTGTTTGATGTTTCATGTCAGATAAACACTGGGCCAAGAATATGTTCTTAACCCAACTTTGCTTCTCTCTCTGTGTCTCTCTGCTTTATTTCCCTACAAAGTTATAGTCATCAATTTATCATGTAGTAGCAGCAAAACGAATATTGATCATCTGTCAATTATCAGGTAAGACACCCAATCATCTATCAAATCCAGCCCAAGTGCCCCATGTACCTTGGTACGCATAATGTAGGTCTCAACTCAATTATTTGTACACACATTTAAAAATGGATTAATTCTCTTGTTCTGAGTTTGGTGCATGCTTTTGATCAATGGGTTAATCCCCCACTAGAAAAACACAGAAGGACAGGTGTTTGGTGTATGCTGGTAGCAAAATCCCCCACTAAACTCTGCCTGCTTGATTGAGATTGAAATGGTCCCCTTAAAAGAATCTCCTGAGTTGTGAGTTTCACAGGGGCTAATGCTAAAACAAAATTAGATTATCATCTTCAATTTTTGATTCTCTGTTATACTTGTTTTTACTCGTTATTAAGTCTTATTCTTGTATTACAAATCTAAAAGGCTCATTTAACTCGACCTTGAGATCATGAGAATCACTTGTTATACGGAATCTGAACTTGATTGCACCTGTCCTGGAAGTCCCAGTGTAAAGGCTAGTAGTGCCATTATTTATGCCATTAATCTTAGTTTTATCATTACTTTATGTCATTAATAATCTTATCTTGGGCAAGAAAAAAAGTAAACTTTATTATGCGCCAGCTCTTTAACATTCTTTAATATTGTTACTGGCATAACCAATTACACAGAGCCTACCAAAATGAATGGATTGAAGAAAGGCGTTTAGTTCATCTTATTGGTTTTGAAAGATAAGCCCGCGTGATTTAAAACCAACTAACCAAGAAGTCGTATCATGCATGCAGGGACAAAAGTTTTTAACCACAAGTCCTATTATTAAGTTGTTGGTAAAGATAAAAAGTTTCAATTGGTCACGATATAAATAATACAAAGAAAAAGATATCCAAAAACAAACAATGTGTAAATATTTACATTTTCTATGAACCCCATATTTCCCCAATTTCCTATATTGAAAATTGAAAAACTATACTTCAATTTCATGCCCTTTTGATTCATGAGTTGGGTCTGCTTGTGTGGTCTGAGCATGTGCACCATTGACAATCCCAACACCACCACCACCACCACCTTCCCCCTTTACAATCCCAAGCTTCACACAAAGCTCTTTGCCCCAATCCCACAGATGTAATACAATGAACGTCCCAATCCCACCAATCAGCCCATACGCTATAGAGTAAGTCAACGGCATTAGTATCAACGTCACAAAGGCTGGGATCGCCTGCCTCATGTCGTCCCACTCAATCTCCACCACTGATTTCATCATCAGCACCCCTACCAAGATCAACGGCGGACCCACCGCCCACGCCGGTATCGAAGCCAATAACGGCGTGAAGAAAAAAGCAAAAAAGAAATACCCCGCTACCGTTAACGCCGTCAACCCCGTACGGCCGCCCTCCCGTATACCGGTTGACGACTCGATAAACGCCGTAACGGGTGACGTGCCAAGTAATGAGCCCACTACAATAGACGTGGCATCCGACATGAAAGCAAAATATTGGCCCTCGAAATCGCCGTTTTGGTCTGCGAAGCCGGCGAAGCGCGCCATGGAGTACAAAGTCCCGGTGGTATCGAGTATGTCTACGTATAGAAACGTAATTAGTGCTTCCCAAAAATACCCTTTTCCAATACTCTTGAAGCTCAAAGCCCCGGCCGTACTTTCAATCGTATGTACGTCAACCACCTTCTTGAAGTATTCGTACGCCGAGTCTCCCGAGGCCGTATTTGGAAACGCCGTTACCTGAGTGTTACGGAACCATGAGACGGCCGTTACGAAAATGATACCGTAAATCATCGCGCCTTTCACGTTTTTCACTAAGCAATACGCAATGATTATGAAGCCAACGATACCGAGCCAAAATGTCGGACTTTCCATTCGGTCTCGGAGACACATAATATCGCCAGAAACGGTACCGCCCTCGACCAAACTAACGGTGCCGTTCGCTAACATGTTGACGGGAGCTAAATAGGCCCGAGAGGAAGCGGGGCAGGCTCCGAGTGTCACTAACGTTGACGAACTGTACCCGATTAACCCGATTCCTTGGTTGTTCTGCAACCCGATGAATGCTAAAAAGAGCCCGATTCCCGCAGACGAGCTGATCCGAACCGGTTTGGGGACCAGCTTTGCGAGCTTGGCTCGTAACCCAATAGCAGAGATGAAGAGGAAAATCAAGCCCTCGATGAACACGGCCGCTAAGGCGCTCTGGTACGATACATTACCAGAGCCGTGAAACCCGACCACGGTGTAAGCGAAATAGGCATTGGTACCCATACCCGGAGCCAAAGCGAGAGGGAGGTTAGCGAAAGCGCCCATTATTAGACACCCAATGAGGGACGAAGCGACGGTGGCGACGATGAGGTCTTTTCGGACTCTATCCAAGCAGGCGGAGTAGCCCGGGTTGACCGGATCGAATTTGCATAGAGAGTCGGGTTGTATGATGCGGACGTTGGGCCCACTGCAGTTGGAGACGGATAGGGTCGGGTCGGAGCAAAGCGGGACGCAGTCGGACACGGTGCAGGTGCCGCCGGAGTCAGAGAGGATGGAGGCGTTGACAGCGAGGATGTAGGCCATGGTGAGGAAGGTGGCGGTGCCTGCTCGCAGCTCGGTGGTGAAAGTGGAGTTGCGCTCGGCGAGTTTGAAGCGCTTGCCGACTCGGCTCTGGGCCACGTACGTGTTGAGCCGAGTTAAGGAACTCGGCTTTGGGGGCTGCTGAGCCTCCATGACCATGAAGTTTTGTGTGTGTAATTGTTGTGTGTTGTTGGGTTTGGTTGGAAGTCTTTAGTTACAGTTTATATATGGAGGTGGTGGTGATGGTTTCTATTTTTCGGTTGTAGACTATTACTTGTAAAGATCGATGTGTTATAATTTTAATAATAGAATATGTGTTTGTGTAGAAGAGGAAGAGAAGTGGGGAAGAGTAATGGCAAAATTGTATTTGAGGATTAAGGAAAAGATTCCAACAGAAGAGGGATCTTCTTTTGTATAGTGATCGAAAGTATCTATCTCATGAGCTTCCCATCTAGGCTATGATTCTTATATTGACTTTTTTCTTCTTCTTTTTTTAAAAAGAAAAAAGAAAACCCATTTTGCTTTCATTTTTGGAAAGAACAAAAAGAACTAGTCCTTCATTTTTGTATAAGGTTTATCTTATAATTGTGAGAGGAACATGCATGCGTATCTATGCATATGCTCTTCCTTGAATGAAAATAAACAATTACGGAATATTAAAGGAAACAATCTTAAAAATAGAATTATGAAAATCTTTCTTCTAAATTAATGGTAATGCAAAAATTATAGGAAAATATTAAAGGAAATACAATTTTTGTGGAAATGTTTTGGAGCTTTGAGATTCCATTACAATGTTTGGTATGTGTATTAATGAGAATATGTTACTATCCACATGGATTTTAGATATCAATATAGGAGACGTCTCCTTGAGTATGCAATTCCCTCTTAAACAAATAAACGGAGACTGAGTTTCATGAGAAATTTATTAAATAAAATTATTTGAAGAATCCTTGGTGTAAATTTGACTTTAAAACAAAATTTAAATTAGGTGGGTGTGAATTGTGAACTGTGGTGTGAAAGCATGGTAAACGTACAGTTCTATGAAATTTTAGAACGTCAACATAATTAACTTGTTTCTACATCGATACAACTATTAAATGATGAAGAGTATAATATGAAATTTGACAGAACCCACCGAGACCCGTAACCGATTGGTGCTCTGGGTTTGTAATACGAACTTGATTAATAGTCAAACTATGACTTAATTGTTTTTTTTTTTTTTTGGAGAAGAGTATGAGTGTATGACTGAAATGGTACCACTTATTTTATTGGTGTCAATTTTCAAACCCAAACTTTAGGCTACATTCAAAGAGCCTATTATTACTTGATTTCAAACTATTAATTATTTAATTTGGTTCATAGAATGTGACAGGCAGCAATAGTTGCCTGCCTTGGCCAGTTGCAAACTTGTTGCTAAATTTAAAAGTGATTATCGCAGGTGGAGACAGATAAATTACAGGGAGGCTGAAGTTGACTTTTTCCTTTAAAATTGCACTACGACTTCCTTAAATATTCAATACAATTTTTCAAATAAAATTTCTTGCTATATGAATAATTTAAGGGTAAATAGTCATTTTGGTCTCCAGATTATTACACTTGTATTAGTTTGGTCTCCAAACTTCTAATTTAGAAAATTAAAGATTCTGACTTTTTCAATTTTGTCAATTAAGGGCTTTTTCATCAATTTGCACATTTTTTATACAAATTTATATTTTTATAGCACCATGTAAAGTTCTTTTTTAGTGTAAAATGGTTTCTATTAGTTAAATCTTACTTTTTTTTCTTCATGAATCATTTTTTTCTTACTAAATTTGGATGAAAAATGTTCAAATTGATGGAAAAGTCTTCAATTGGCAAAATTGAAAAAGTCAAAATCCTTAATTTTCCAAATTAAAAGTTTGGGGACCAAACTGATACAAGTATAATAATATGGGGACCAAAATGACTATTTACCCATAATTTAATTTTTGTTCCAAAATTGTCAGTATGGCTAGTTTGCTGTTTACGTGGTTTCACACACTACTTGGATACCACTCTCCCCTAATAATACTAATATTTTTTCGCAATATAAAAACTGGCTGGGAATTGGGAATTGGAATATACATACAGATCTGTCTCTCTGTGTGCATCTACTTATTTAATGTCTTAAGAAAGTAACACTATTATTTAATTAATTAAAACCAAAGCAATAATCTGAATCTCTGGCTTAATTATTTCCATAGATAAGAATCTTCTGTTCTGCTGCATATGCTAAATGATGCACCATAGGGACACACCAACAGTGTGCAGAGTACGTTCATTACTATTTATTACTTCCCACCTCTCAATTAAGGATATCAAATAATTAATGGATTCCACTCTTAATTTTGTGTAACCTTATTAATCAGTATAACCCATTGATCAAATTTTGATTAGCCGAGTCAAAAATCTATATCTTATTGATATAGTGTTGGTTTTACTTTTTAAAGACTCATTTGGCACTGTTTCTGAGAGGGTTAAAAGCATTTCTAAATGGATAAAAACACTTATAAGAGGTGTTATCACTAGAAGCGCCACAGTGCAAAAGCGCCTCTAAAGAAACAATGAGAAACAAGCTGTAAGTGTGTAGGATAGGAAATCGTAAGCTCTTCAATTATTGAGTGACAACTTCACGAGTGGTATCAGCAATAGTGTCCTTGTTGGTCAGGGCACAGTGGTTTTCAGTATTGAATGCCATATATCTACTTCTTCCATTATAGACAAGATATGGGCAACAAAGAAAGAAACAGTGGCCCTCTCAGAATTGCATCATGGTTTCTGTCCTAGCTGTGCTCAGACATGCACTAAATAATTATATATAGTATATGCTCAGAAGAGGATGGTAAATCAATGAACTGGGCTCAAAGTTGTTCGAGTAGGTATGTCCTTTATAAGTCATGAGCTTCCTTTATCATGTTAAAAAGAAACCCAAAGAAGCATCCAGCTATAAATGTTGACAATAACACAAATGCCTTTATGATTTTTCCATACAAAAAAGTGACCTATATATTCAATTCATCCGTGACTTTCCACGAGCAAATCATAGTTACCTGCTTCCACTGTAATTATAATAACATGGTTAATTTTATATATGCATGTATCACTTGTCTATGCCTCTTCACCTGGCCACCATTATTTTGCTGCTTTTGTTTTGTGGGATTATATATGATGGTAATGTAAATTTTCCTTTTTTATTGCAATGATTATGACAAGCACAAAGGAACAAATCCAAAGGGATTCGGATTAAGCTGTAATTTGAAGCCCGGCCTACCATTTGAGAAACTTTTCAAAAGTGCCAAAAGAAAAAACAAACTAATTTCATTTAAGACAGTTTCTTGGTTAATGTCTTCTTATATATATAAGGTAAAGGGACAATATAATGCATGATGCATATCGCCGGACCCGCCGTCTTGCCCACTTGTTAATCATGTCATCTAGTGGGGGTTCACATTTATGCTTTATTTTCATCAATTTCTTGTACTTTAATTCATTTTAATCCAAAAGCTGTAAATACATAACTGATTATTAATCTCAATCGTTCATGTATATAGACCTTCTATTTATCAACGATTGATAATCGTTTATGTGTCATGTATATAATATGCTTAACTGTCTGAAACAAAACATAATTAAGTGGGATGACTAATGTAAGAAACATTTCTTATTCCTTAATGATAGAAGTTTCACTGAATTCCCAACAAGCTTTAGACAAAAAGAAAAAGAAATGCACTTCAAATGATGAGACAATAAAAGAAAACAATTTTAAAGACTGGGATATTGGGCCCAGAATAAGAAATTTTCATATTGTGTGGCACTTTATTTTTGATTCATCCATGGTGATGGTGTGGGTGGGACTAATTGAATGGCCAAGAATTGAAGAAGAAAGAGGTTTTTTTGGGCACTCCACAGGCCACAGTCTACAATCTACATAATATTTGTTTGAAAAGCATGCAGGACAAAGCTCTTTAGGCTTTGGTTAGTGTCTTAGTGGAAGGTGATTTGATGTTGAAGTACAACTTGGTTGGTTCAGACATCCCAATCTCTCAGTCTCATTTGTTGGTTCCAGCCCATGACCATCCAAATTAACATCCAAATTATCTTCTTTTTTTCTTTTTTTATGTATATGGTGAACGAAATGCTTCACAATATTTGGACGCTAATACTTAAGCCATTCGAATGTTGTGAGGTCCCGTTTAAGAAGTTGACCATATATATATAGAGAAGTTGAAGATCGAGGAATTGACATTGAATGAGTCAGAATAACTGCAGAGAGGTAGCTTTTCCTTCTCAGTTCTCAATTGGGGGAGGCATATTCCTTGGCTCACTGGATTATTCATCAATTACGTGCATGAGTGACATGACTTTAATCAATTCAAAACACAACGTGTAACTCATTCCTAGGAAAAGTAGGAAACCCTACAAAAATGATGTACTACTGTTTTCTCTGCTGTCATTTTGCTGTGAATTAAGATTCAAAGGTATCACTTTGCTGTCCAAGTAATGCATGCTACTCAAAATATCCTATAAACAGGGTACACCCCATTAATCTAAAGTATTAATCAAGTCAAGTAGCCAACTTAAAATCAATTGGCAGCCAACTGAATGGAAATACTTAGAAACCTTAATGATACAAAACTTACAATTCCTTAATTATGTGATTAATAGAAGAAAAAAATACAGACTTTTTATGAAAAAAATAAAAAGAGGGTATATAGATGTTGCATCATTGCATGTGATATAATGGAGGTCATATCAGAGATTGGAAATTAAAAAGACCCAATGATGCTTTACTGTTTAGGAAGTGGAGAACCCCTTATGGGTTATGGGTTGGAGACAATTAAGTTTTAGGATGATAATATCTATCTGTCTTTTGTTTTCTTAGTCAATGTTCAACGGGACAGTGGAGAACAATTTTGTTTTGTTTTGTTTTCTGTCAGTTTTTTGTTTCCATTTTATATATGGAATTCATGTGGGGGTGGTTCATCATTATTCATTGCCATTGCTGAAATGGGACAACAAGAAACAAGGCCACAATGTAATACTTTTATTACTAAATTAAGCAACAAATTCAGAATCGGAATTGAATGATGAGTCAAATCCTGGTGGGTTGACAGCAGCAGAATACTGAATTCTAGCCGCGATTCCACCAAATAAGGTAAAGGGTCACGTGGCCATGCATGTGCTGACCCATCCCCAACTTAATTGATTCTTCCAAACTAGATTCTGAATTTCTAACTAATATATAAAATCTATTTCATTATTTAAGCTCAAAAGAACTTCAGCCAAGAAAGGTCTAAGCCCAACTAAATTGGGCCTGGGGCACCTACAACCAATCCATGGTTTCAGGTGTCAACCGCTTTGTAGACCCAACACCCATATGCCCGATGAGTCTGAATTATAATGAATGGTAGCTTGTAGATCACGTGACCTTATCAGCAGACCAAAAAAGAACATTTTGCTTTTTTCTTTCTCTTTCTGTTTAACTATTTTCAAGTATTATCCACTACTCAGAAAACGAAACGACACAACAAGAACATGATCCACTAACGTAAATAGTCACTCTCAAACCCACCTCATACAGTGAAAGAGAAAACATTTGATAAAAAAGATTGGAAAGCCACACTCATAGTAAATTAGTAATATGCAATCACATTTGACTTCAAGCGTACATGGCCAATTGAACCCAGATATAATATATAAGAAATATCGTCACAAGAATAAATTCACCAAACGTTATTTATTTAAAAATAATACTTGAGGTATCCTTCAAATATGAGATATGCACACTTGGGAAGAATGCAGATGCGGTTATTGTTGTTACTGTTTCTGCTCACCCTGCCATGCCCACACAATGTCTTTGAGAGCTGGTCTTATGTCTTCTTTCAGCATCTCCCTAAATTCCAATGTATCACCATTTGCTTTCTTCATCTCAACTAAATGAAAAGATGGAGTGAACTCAAAAATTTCAGTGTCTATGGATATTGCTCCCTTCCTGCCATCATTGGATTTCTCCAAGTTCAATAACCTTCCAACCTTCTTTACCTTCAGCCTCAGATGCTGAGCAATGTCCTCCAGCTTAGATATAATGGATGAGGCTGACTGCACAGATGTAAACTGTTCTTCTTTCTTTGTATCTTTTTCCATAAACAAACCGGACAAATCGAATCCCCTTGAAAGAGAGATGATATCAAAAGCATTCAAATTTGTAGGTCTAGCCAACTCTTGCTTTGCCTCAGTAATAAGACTATGATCACTATTGCCACAGTTATCAAATGCTGCATCAGCATCCAACAAAGCCGGTTTTTCGACTTCTATTATAGTTGTGATGGGTTTGGAGTTGAACCCTTTTCTAAACCAGGGATTTTCCATTACCTTTGAAATGGAAATCCTTTTATTTGGGTTAGGGTTGAGGATTCTTGACAGCAACCTGCGCACTTCATTTGGAAACCAATTGGGGCATTTATACTCTGCCCTGCCTATTTTCTTATACATTTCTATCAGGTTTGAATCATGGAATGGCAGATGAGCAGCCATTAGTACATATAAGATCACTCCACAAGACCAAATGTCAGCTTTTGCCCCATCATAGGCTTTTCTGCCTATGACTTCAGGAGCTACATAGGCAGGAGTTCCACAAGTTGTATGTAGTAGACCATCTTGGCGCTTAGATTCAGCAAGGGCACTCAACCCAAAATCTGAAATCTTTAGTATTCCATTTTCATCCAAAAGCAAGTTCTCTGGCTTCAAGTCTCGGTGATATACACCTCTGCTGTGGCAGAAATCAACAGCACTGATCAGCTGTTGGAAGTAGTTCCTTGCCATGTTCTCCTTGAGCCTTCCTTTTGATACCTTGTTAAAAAGCTCACCCCCTTTGGCATATTCCATAACAAAGTATATGTTAGTTTTGGTGGCCATGACCTCATAAAGCTGTACTACATTTGGGTGCTTAACTAGTCTCATAACAGATATCTCTCTTTTGGTCTGCTCAATAAGGCCAACTTTCAGAACCTTCTCTTTGTTAATTACCTTAATGGCCACACTGTGGCCAGTTTTAATGTCCCTTGCATGGTAAACCTTAGCAAAGTTTCCTTGTCCTAACAATTTCCCGATCTCATACTTTTGCATCAACACCTTGCCCTTATTTTCCATTCCGAATCTGGAACTCTTTTACACAACAACAATAAAAATAATGCTGCTACTATGATAAATTTAACTCACGGGGCAAGAGTCTTCAGCAATCTTCAACCCCCCAACACAAATTCATTTTGCGGCTTCAATTTGCATTTGGACCCAGATCTCAATTTCATTATGTGTTGAGGATCCAACCTTGTCGACCACATACAAGGGCAGACCAGATGGAATGGTACTATTTCAGAGGCTTCAAACAACGAACTGCAAGTCTCAAACAGTACATCTATCTGCATTGGTGGCTGTATTTTACACTACATGAGAAAAATGAAAAACCCAGCATTAAAAGAAAAAATTAAATTTGCGAAAAGAAATTACCCAACCAATCCTTACAACAATAAACATAGATCTATGCTAATGCATATCATATCTAGAGACTAATAAGCAACAGTAAAATAAAAACGTTCAACACTCTATCATAATCCTAAGAAATATGCATCAGCTAGTTTTATGACAACTTTAGATCTTTTACAAGGCATAAACCAGATCATTACCACTCCACAAAACTTTCACATACATAACAATAAACAGAGGGATATACCAAGTTCCCAATTCCTATGTTTTCTTTACTTCTTGTAATTCCCTGTTGAAATTATGGACAAATATCAAGTTATATGTCTGATACAAGTTTACTTAGCATAGATAGAATTTGATAAGATCAGAAGCAATATATCAAACAAACAAACAAACAGAATAGAACATATCAAAATTTAAAAGTCAGACATTGAATCCATATTCAGGAAGGATATATACACAACGCATCAAAGCAGAATGAAGAGCTTAATTCAAGATGATTGGTAATAAACCTCTTAGCTTTTTACAGAATGCAGATGATAGAATAAAGCTTTGATTTCCAAGAACGTGACAGCATTAATGTTTGCATATATAGTTTGGCACATAATTTTGACAAAGTGAAGCATACAAAGAGACTGCGAAAGATGAAGAACAAAATATACATATATCTATACATATGCAACGGAAAAATGAAAAAGAAAACAAAAATAAAAAGAGAGAGAAGAGTAAAGAGGTAACCTTTGAGAAGAAGATGGAGGTTGGAGAAGATTGAAGCGCAGAAGAGAGAAATGTAGAGAGGCATAGGATACAAAACAAAGTGTGTGTTATGGCCTTTTGTACATTCCTCTACATATTATAGTTGTTAAGGAAGCTCTGTCAACTGGGTCTACATTTCTTTATCAACATGCTTTGATTTGAACTCTCGCTCTCGCTTTGTTGGTAACTTAGAGCCAACCAAATTGTGACAGCTCACTCACTCAAGAGGCTTTACAATTTGTCTAATCCATTTTATACTCATTTAATTTTGTGTTAAACTTTATTTTAAGAGACCGACAGTCTTCTCTCTCATACATGGATCCTACGTGCCTTCTTAATTTCATTTATTAGTCATACATTTTTGTGATTGTGATTTATGATATTTTTTTTCTCATCCAATCATTCTCTCCCAACAACCTTTTCCTTTGTTCCTTCTTTTATTTTTATTTTTTACAAGGAGTCATAGACCTCGTGGGTCATGGTGGGAAGGGGGCCATAGATGAATTAGACTTCGACTTGTTTTAATTGATAAAGGTGGGATTCCATGGTTGTAAGTTGTAAGGTTCATGCTGGCCACAAAGACAACCCAGCAAGAAAAGAATACAACATGCATGGTCCATGCTATTCAATCTTATGACAATTGGTTTCACTGATTAATACGACAGTTTTGAAAATTAGCACAGACCGACCTACCAAAAAAGAAAGAAAATTTGAAAAAGAAAAAAGTTTGGCATAAATATTAGATTTCTCATTAAGTAGTTGGCTGCATGCTATCTGATTTGGACAAAGGTTTGGACATACCAACAAAATTTGGTATTTGTGTCTATATCTTTGAAGCTTGATCACAATTTTGGCTATTCGTGTGGCTGAAAAGTCTCCATGAAATAGGCAAAACATTGGAAAGTGTTTGCATACGAGCATAATTACTTAGATTTAATCAGGTGCAGGCTGTGCAGCTGAAATGGTTCCCATATTCGAAGTATTTTAATCAATAATGATTACATTGATAACTGATATTACCAAAACAAATTATGCGGGGGTGATTAGGCTCCTAATCCCAATTATTAAAATCTTATTATAAATTTATATATAGATGTACCAACAAATTCATGATTACCTGAGACAATTGGTAGGTGAGCAACCACTAATACATGTTTGACAAAATCATATAATTGAATACGCGTCTATGTGACCTTTATATCCTTTTTTTTTTTTGGTAAATAAATGTGACCTTTATATCACATGTTATAAACTAATTAAGTCGATACATTGACTCCTTGGCCNAAAAAAAAAAAAAAAAAAAAAAAAAAAAAAAAAAAAAAAAAAAAAAAAAAAAAAAAAAAAAAAAAAAAAAAAAAAAAAAAAAAAAAAGTCGATACATTGACTCAGATTATTGGCAATGAGTGCTTGCAAATATTTTCTTGTTGGTTTATATTGTTCTCCTTTTCTCGCTTAACTTGAAAAGGGTTTGGATTGTGACGAAACAATGAAACATCAGCCTCCAATCCATTTCTCAACTTTTTTTTGAGTCCGACATGTTGAAAATACAATAGAAGAAACATTTCAAATTACAAAGAGCAGTGTAATTTAACAGAGAAGAAACAAGGCCTAAAATTGGAACTAAAAATTACAAGGAAAGCGAATATTCTTTCAATCTAAAGTATGTTTCAATATCTGATTTCTTTAGCAACCTCAAAGAAATGAGAAGCACATTTATAAAGTTGAATCCATGCTTATAGGCCTCATAAAGTCACCAGAAACTATATATGAGAAGCACCAAAAGTACCTATTATTCATTGTTGGGTTTCCATTTTAGCTACTTACATGCTATAATATTGTTATCCCTTCCTTTGGGTTTGTCGTCTCTTTTTCTCAAATGTCTCTCTTATTGTGACAGGTCATTTTATGAGAATATCGATTTTTACCTCCGAGGGCACAGAGGAAGCGAGGCTTGGGTGCGCATCTGGTTCTTCGTGTAAAGGAAGCCGAGGAGGTAACAGAGAAGAAAGCTATGAAGCCATGGCTGTGAATGCATGACATGTTTGGAGGCAACCTAATTACGCAAAGGTATTGATTGGTCTCTAAGTCGAAGCTCTGTGAGAGTGCCTCGGCGAAGAAGAAGAAAAGAAAAAGTCCGTCAGAGTATGATAATAATAACGAATTTTTGCCATGTCACTCTTAACTCCAGCATTCAATGGTAAGGAGCAAGAAGCGTTTAAACGATTGTCGTTTGTCCATCTAATAGTCGCGAGATGTCGTGTGTAGTTCTGTCTGGATCGCAGGACCAGCCTACCAGGCCCATAAGACAGAACACATGCTGCCATGCAGTATAATTTATTACTTACAATATAAAAATGAAATTAGTGTAACATTATTTTTATTTATAACCGTTATTTATAACTGCCGACCATTAATTATTTATGAATACTGAAACAATGAAACGTCAACAGAAGCTCAGTTGCATCGGATAACAGTTTCTTTGGGGGATTTAATCACATCAGATTTGAGTGTTTTTCTATAATAAATTCGTATATCAAAGAAAAGAATATTACAAAGAAAGAAAAAAAGGGAACACAGATGATGAACTGCTAGATTACAAGGAGAGGGAGGGGAAAAGGCAGAACTGAAGAATAAAAATTGAATCAGAAAATAGTATCAACTCTGAGCTTCCTCTTTGGTGGAGATTTCTCTATAATCTGCTTTTGCAGGTCCATGAACGTAGAACCCTTGTTTGCAAATAGTCTCCGAAGATTGATCACTGAGAGTTCATTAAAACTAGCAACTGCAAGATCAGCCTGCACCAGGTCATACCTGCATGTGCCACCCACCAATAACCTCAATCTCAGACTTAAGTCATTTTCAAATAAGAGAGGTAGAAATATTCCATTAGGTATATTGGGATGTGTGAATGAATGAGTATCCATATGGATATGAAGGGTGAAGGGGGTGAGATTACATACGCGGGGTGTGCACCAATCAGTGCTACAGCCATCATTGTGCAGTTGTGAGCAGCAGTTATACCTCTAGGTTCATCCTCAAACACTACGCACTTGGATGGCTTCCGGTCCAGCTGCAAGCAGTATAATGAATTCGGTTAGAGAATGTTGCCAGGAAAATTAATCAGGTCACATTTTGATTTGCAATCTTATTATATACACAACATGTGAAGAAGTATACAGTAACAGATTGACTCCAGACATGCTGGGTCTGAAATAAGTGGAGAGCCGACCTTCAATGGTGACACTTGTAATACATATTTGTAAACTAATAATCTCATGTTGCACACAGTACCTTCATAGCTGCAGATAGAAACCTATGAGCTATTGAATCCATGCCATCTTCCTCAGTCACGATTGCCTATAAACCCAAAAGATGACAAAACAAGTGTTATATAAGTGGAATTAACAAAAATCTTATAGATCAACTATTTCATTTCGCAACTTCATGGGGAGTTAACGAAATTGGTGTAATTCAAAAGGACATCAACCTGGAAATACTTCTTGAGTCCCATTCGTTCTAGGGCTTCTACCATGTTTTTCCGATCAAGACTTGAAACAACAGCACAAGGAATACGAGCTGTGGATACAGCATCTAGCCATTCATTGATCCCCTCCACGGGTTTACTAAGCTGAAGAAAGGAAACATGTGATCAATTCTATTGTTGCATAGACAGATAGAACCCCCTCAAATAGATTACTAGCAGCTAAGTACTCACCTTGAGAAGATTATCATAATATAATTGCGAAAACCTTAATGCCAATCTATCCAATTCTTTTTCTTCTTTATCCCACAGTAAAAGCTGAAAGTTTTTGGAAACTTGTGAGACATTCAATATAAGTATCAAGAAGTAATGGTTTATTGGAAATAAACCATAAATTTTACTATAAGATAAGTCTAGACAATCAGAGTTTGAAGAAATGCCACAATCAAAGAAAGGATGCATTTAATAGTCAAAATCCTACATATTATTTGTCTATATAGATAAACTATAACTCCTGAAATGAACACTAATCTCAAACCTTATGCAACACATGATCAGCACCTGCATGAAGCATTCGTCCTTGCACATCAGCATCTTCGGGAATTTCCTTTCCTGGTCAAGAATAAAAAATTGGGGGTACAAAAGAATTTATGTTATCAGAGTTAAAAGTAAAATATCTAGTACAAATTTCTATCCAAACTACAAAGGACTTCCCCCCAAAATAATGCAAGCACACAAATCAACATATACCAGTTCAATATTTGATCCAACATTGAGAATGAACTGAAAGGCCTGCAACAAGCTATTAAAGGGAAGAAAAGGCTACGTACCCTCTTCTGAGGCAAGCTGCTTCCAAGCATTTAATTTCAAAGTTCGAGTATCAGCCTGAAACACATTATGCATGCAATTAATTTTATTTTCAATAATTTCACATATAAAAGCTTTTACTTGATCATTAAGCCATATCATAAATAAGATTTTGCATATTTGATTAAAGTTTCATTTCTAATAACCAGAACCTGTAAAAAAATTTGAAACATATAACTAATGAGTTTTATAGAAATTTACCACGACATTGTCAAAAGAGAAAATAAGACCATAAGCTTCATCTGGCTTCATGGCATATCGTATTCTTTGAAGAAAACCTTCTTGTAGTTTGTCGTTCAAAAAATCCTACTTGGAATAAAAATTAACACCGATCAATTATAGTCTATGCTCTAAGAGCACCAGAAAGTATACCAAGTCAATTAATACTTATAGCCCCTCATAATTTCCTTACCACGTCAACCTTGAGTGGTCCGTCTGGTCTGAAAGTCTCAAAACCTTCTCCATATTCAGCTCCAATTGCCTGAAACACCGAAAAAATTGGTGAGGAAAAACATTAATTTCATCAAGATTACCTAATTAAAGATAAGTAAAAAAGAGGAAAAAAAACAAAACCCAGAAGCTCTAGTTTCTTAAACACCACGGAGTTCACCAATATCTTCCACGCAAAATACAAAAAAGAAAAAGAAAAGCAAATTAAAGCAAACCCAGAATTCAAAACCAAACATTTAAAGTTTTGCATTCACAACCGTACACAAACCCAATAAATAAATAAAAGATACACAGGGGAATGAGAAATCAGTAGTCCGTACCTCTTGCGTGAAAAGCTTGTTGGGTGTGATGGGAAACCCATTAACAGAGCCATTATCGTCGAACCCACAAGCGTTCCTGACCACCCGGTTATGCTTAGCGAGGTTCATACGCTTTAGCCTCTGTTAAATAGAAGTAATCAACTACAATATTACAACAGACAATTACAGAGGTAAAGAGTGTAGAAGCAGAGAGGCAGGAGGCTTACCGATAATTTGAGCTTCGAAGGAAACGAAGATTGTAGAAGCGGAGAGGGAGACCGCCATAGAAGCAAAGAAGAGCTGAAATTGCTACAAGCACAGTCCATCAGAGTCGAATAAAGAGCGTCGAAGCCCTTGCAAACGAGGAGTTTGCTTTACTTGGAATACGTTTATTTGGTATTTCGGTTTATTATTTTTTATTGGGACAATTGCACTTACATCCTGAGGTTTGAGCTATTACACGCACACCTCCGAAATTTCATTTATTACACGTACACCCCCTTTTTAACAAAAAGTTAATATGAACTATATTTGACTAATAGAATGTCAAATTTACCCTTTTAACTTTTTTTTCTTTGCCTTTGAATTCATTAAATTAAATATTATTAAAATTATTAAAAGAAAATAAATCCCCCCAGCCCTGCCCCTTCCCCTTCGCCTTCCCCTCATTTTCTCTCTTTGCTGGTTTTTTTTTTTTTTCATTTTTAAAGGCCAAATGACGGCATTGCCCTTTGACTTTTAAGTTGAGATAACTTTTTTCAAACAAAGGGGTGTACGTGTAATAAATTAAACCTTTGTGTGTAATAAGTTTAAGCTTCAGGGGTTGTAAGTGAAATTATCCCTTCTTTATTTTTATGTAATGGCTCAAGTTTAAGATTGATATGAAGTCCATGTAACCGTGCGTTGTTCCATTTGGTCCAAGTCACATGCTGTCATGTTCCATTCGGTCCAAGTCACATTACCTCACGTGATTTGAGTTTTGGGTATACTTACTGATGCAGGTAACAAAATAAATAAAGTATAATGAAAACTTTATTTTTGTTTCTGAAATTTAAGTAATATACTAAAAAGATGCTATAGAATCCAAGTTTCTCACATGGAATAGGTTTTAACGTCATATTAGGTAGGTGGCCTCACAATATTATCTTATACAAAAAAGTAGGAAAAAGAAATTGGGGACAACGTTGGTGGTAGAAGACTACCAAAAAGTCCTGGAGAATCCAATTTTCTCACATGCTCTTACCATTAATCTAACATGATAAAAGGGTTGAGTTTATATACATGAATAAAGTTCTTAAACGTAAATCTAATAATGTTATATTGTCATATCGTGATTTAACTTAATTATTAAATAGATTAACAATCTAACAATCATATTCAATTCCTTACAATATATATAGATATAGTAATAGTATATACATGAAGGATTGGACAAAAGAAGAGCATATACATGAAGGCAGTACCAATGGAACCAGTTTAACATTCTCTCCAGGAAATGCATGCCAAATCATGATATTTAGTAAATGAACTTGTAAATAGAATCAACCCACTTTGCAGAAAAATTTGATGCTTCTTTTATACAAAAGTTGTGGGTGAGACCGTGAGACTATTCCCAAACCATTTGTTATCATCTCAACTCTGAACAACCTCACATCAAAAAGTGAAACTCTCTCAACTCTGTGGAAGAAATGACAACCTACTAGTACTATACAATAGCCAAATGACTTGCCTTTCTTTGAGAAAATAGGTAATGGGAAAAATAGCTTCAGTAGAGCATATAGATTTTCCAACCTAGCCGATTGGATGGTCCCATTAACCAAAAATTGTCAGCAAAGAATGAAACCTTTAGGCAGTTCCTAAACTTAGAGCGAGAGTCCTCAAAACAACCATACACCATTTTTCTCTTCATGAGGTAAACACCTTAGACGGATAATCATCCATTGGCCTGTTTATGAGGTAAAAGTTAAGGAAATTAGCATGACAATGCAGAACAAGGAAAGAGAAAGACATATAATCAATCAGAAACAAGAATATACATGGGAAAGAGAGAGAGAGAGAGACCAATGGTACGTGTGCCAAGAGTTGTCCCATGATTCATCAAGCCAATCAGAATTCTCAGAGTCTTCATAGAACTGTGATATATAAACAAAAATAATTATGTTCATGAGCAAAATAGTAGGAAACAATCAGAAGAACCAGTAAAACAGAAATGTATTCTATTTCCAAGCCTTAAAGCAAACATACTCCATCAAACTTCTCGTTTTTACAACCCATTGCTGAATCTGCCTCATCATCTACCTGCAACCAATGACCCCATCATCAATTCAATTCCTGGATAAGTGGGAAAAAAGACTGGAATTTGCAAAATGTGGGGGCCAAGCAGAGGATCTAGATGGATGAATATCAAATTGAAAACATGGAATGCAAACAAAGGGGTGTAACATTCACATAGTTTTACAAGCAGAGAAAAGAACAGTGACTTTCTTTCCTGTTGCTATCAATAAAATGAATCACTCAGGTTCAATGAAGGTGAATCATTAAAAAAATCTTGATATAAAACTAAGCAAACACATTAATATCCTCTTCGGAAGAAATTGGAAACGTTACAAGCACCAAAGGACATTAAAATTTCAATCAAAGACAGTCAGATTTACCACTAGTCTATCATCTGCTTCTTTAAGCAAAGCTTTCTGATGAGCCTCATCAAGCCTTTCAGCTTCAGCAACATACGGTTGCTTCTCCTAACAAAAAAACAGTCCAATTGAATGTGATAGAACACATGGATTCCACATTATAACAACTGGGTAGGGCTTAAAAAGAACGAATGAGATTGATTCACTTTTAATTACCTCAAGGGACATTTTCTTCCAAGCCTCAAACCCTTCCCGATTTATGGCAACCCAATCTCTAGCTTTGCTGGTCTTGGTAAAATCTCTCCTGATAAAGCCAGAAGATTAAATGGGTATAAGTATAACAAATATGTACTACTAAATCAACTGAGACTAAGAATAATATAATTCAATAAAGCAATTATAATGGTAAAAAATATGAAGATACCAAAAAAAAAATAGTGTACATGAAGAAATGAAAAGGTGCCATGACTATGAGTTGGTCCCAGGAGCTGTGTTTCTCAACATCTTGGCATACGACGCCTTTGAACCTCTTCACCTCCGTCTTCCTCTCACACTCATGCATGCCTGCCAAAGTAATTGGCACTGAAACCCCACAAGTATTGCTGCAACATGAACATATCAGAACCCCAAAATGGAATCATAATCATTAAGAAAAGAAAACAATTAAACAAAACATTAAATAATGCATGTATATTATTATATGCCATACCATTTTTGAAAGGCACTTCCATCAGGAGCGCGAGGAATTGCATGAACTCGTTTCCGGGTCTTTCGCAGATTCGCCATTGAAGCACCACTGCAAGCTCTGCTCTGCAACTATGGAACTGTCTTTCACATCTGCTTTTATAGTGTTACTCTATTAAATTATTAATTAGGGACTCCCATAAATTAGTGGGAGACGAGAAGACCAGAAAACCGGCGCAGTTTCATTTTTCCAACTTTGGGTTGGCTAAGATACGCCGTAGGTTAATTGCAATTTGCACACACACATGACACAACCCCAATTTTGTGGCGTATAAAGCCCTGCAATTAGTGGAAGTTAATGTTAAACTGCTGGTCCATTCGGTACATAAGCCGTGCACGGTAGCTTAATGATATCTAGATTGCTAACTTGCGCACAGCAGTTTTGGGCGGGATAGATGATTGCGGTAAAATTGAAAAAAGAGAATAAAAACTAGAGGGGGCATTTCCCGCGGTAACTCAAAAGGCGCTAAATAGATGGCTCCTGGAGGCATGGCGCACAATGATTTTTATTTTTATTTTAAATTAAATATTTAAGAAAGTTTTATTTATTTATTATTATTTTAAATGGTAGCTTGGGATGGAGGGGTTTAGAGATGGGCTATGGGAATGGGAGTGATGTGGGTTTGGGTTTGGGCCAAAGAAAATAAAATGGGCAGAAACTAACAAGGTAATATCAGTGGGCATAGGCCACCGTATGAATTAAAGACTACATTTTTATAACTATATGGGAATGAAACCATGAGTAGGAATACAGGACCAAGTGATTAAAGATTAAGAAATTAATAAAAATTGTCCTTGTGAATTTAAAGTACAAGCTAAGAAATATAACCAAAAACAACTGAAATTCTAACACCATGTCAAGGAATGCAATGCGGGTATCTTGACATACTACCCTCGATCATAAATAAAAACTTCATTCCAACCCACCCTCACAGCATAGTACAGATTAATAAATCACCTATACAGACTGACATACATTAAACTTCCAAAACCACAAACATAAGCACAACCATAACTTAATAATAACAAGGAAACTGAAAGGAAAATGTTGGTACCCCAGGATTTGGCCGACTCATTTGACCGACTCACTGTTAATCAATCTTAATGTGTCACATTGCGTTTAAAGTTTGCATCTTTTTCTTACTTGGCTTTGACAATGGGAGTGATATCTGGATGAACCCAAACTTCTTCCTATGTGTTATAAACTGCTTTTGTTCACTTCCATCTTTCTCAGCTTTTGGAGCAAGTGTTAAATCCTCCCTCAGTGCATGAAGCATTTCACTCAAAGCCACTCTGTGCGTTTCAGCGTGGCCACAATCCATCTCCTTTTTTGCAGCATAATCTTCAGGCAGAACTTGTTTCCTGCTTAGCACATCACGCATTGAAACTGTTGGCCTCAGAATGGGCTTTGGATTCGAACCATCACTTACTACGACTGACCTTTTCATGACTGACTTGTTCATGTCATTCATCGGAGAATTCACTGGTGATTGAAAAATGTTTAGATTGTTGGTACTGTTGTAAGCAGCCTGCCCCTTCTGATCATGCTCAGGTACCAACTTGTGGAGAGCCTCTTCAGCAGCAATTTGCTTTCTATTGGCAAGTTCTACTCTGTTCAGAGCCTCCTCCAAGAACTGTTTGCTGTGATTCACTTCATCTGTTGCTTCTTTCAACTTGTTCAATATGGCCAGTTTAGAAGCATTGGCTTCTTCAATTTGGAGCATAGCATCTACTAACTTTCTCTTGAACCAGCCCTCAGCTTCTTGAGCCTTCAAGTAATCTAGAGGAGATTTCATTTTATAACCAAAACTCATTTTCTCAGGCTCTGGAAGCGCATACCCTGATGAGCTCTCACAGCATGTTAGAGCCTTGATCTCAGCAAGAGCAACAGCTTCTGCTGCCCTGGCTGCTTCTTCCATCTTTTTTGCCGCAACCCACCTCATTTCAGCAGTCTTCATACTGGTCTTGTCCTGTTCACTCCTTGACAGTTCCATTGAAACACATGTGGAATTCTCAAAACTGCTCTTGACTTTGGCTTTTGCATCACCAGCGACTTGTGTCTTCACTTTTATGTTCTTCATCTCCTCCTCTAGTGAAGACACCCCTGCAAACTGTGATGTTAGCCTCTCCCGGGTCTTTTCGAGCAAGATTTTCTCGTTTTTCATTTTCTTATTCAATGATTCAACAGAAGATTGAATCACCCCAAGATCATTGATGGTTTTTCCAAGGTTCAATTTTGCTTGCTTCAACTCTATCAAGATCATATCAGGAGAAGTAGGGTAGGAACTTGGATTTATATAATTTTCTTTGTTCATTTCTTTGATGGCAGCAGGGGATGACATCATGTGTTCTTCTGAATGAAAGTCCACTGGTGGGACTGTCAAGCATTTCAATGCTTCTTTCTGCAGCTGTCTCTTTAACTCTTCCAGAATCCTTTTTGTTGTTGCCAGTTCTTCAAGGACATCAAGTGTCTCTAGCTCTTTCACAATCAGATCCTTCTCCAACTCTGCTGCTTGTTCCTCCACTTTCTTCAAGTCAAACTCTTCAATCCCATTCTGCTAATCACAATGTTATTGTAGATTTTTAATCCAACCAAAATTAGACACCCCAAACAAGAAATGTAAAGAGGATCTAGTAGCAGAAATACATAATTAAAAGGGACTTGAATAAACTTGGAAACAAATTTGTAACACTCACATTGTCTGCTCTAAACTTGTAACACTAACTAATTTGTATTCTAAAAAGTGACAGCATTTATATTGTCTGCTGACTCTGCTCTAAACTTGTAACACTAACAAATTTATATTGAATGAACTATTATTATAACTTGTACATACTAGTATACTACCAAAGCCAAAATCCAAGGTAACTAAAAATTAAAAAAAGGTATTTAAATTTTTTTCTTCTCACTATGAAACAAAATTGTGCTTAAAAAAATGACTTGCTTGGACAAGTAAACAAGTTCAAATTTTAATCCCACAAAAAAAGACAAGAACTAGCACTTGACACTGGACTTACATAGTTTTCGCCGAGCTTGTATAATGGTATCCAGGACCCGCTACCGCCAAAACGGGTCACGGCCTCCTTGACCGACCCGAAAGGTGGGGAAGTATCAATCTCCGCTCTCATGCTCACCTTCCTTATCCCGGGCGGACCCGGGGACGCGGGACCTCCATGGCTATGACCCGAACTCGTGCTAAAACGGAAAGTTTCGGACCCAGTGTCGGACCTTATTTCCTTGATACCAGGTGTGCCCGGAACCGCTTCGTTGGACGCCATTGCGAAAACCCAATTAGTTTGGACTGTCGTTCAGAGCCAGAAGCCTTTAAATTGGAGTCTGGGGACAAACCCATGATAGAAAAGAGCCACCTTCTGTGATTTTATGTGGTACCGAGGATGATGGAGGCGTGATGATGATGCTGCTCGTGGGGGACCGAGTCGCGACTCGGTCGACTGGCCAGGTTGAAGAACCGGGTCCACTCGGTGAGTAAAAAGTGGGCGTGTATATAAGGCGGTGGTACAGCCTACATGTGAGGGGGTTTGTCATCTGTGACGTGGCTGAAGGCGATTGGTTTGGTTGAAAATAAGTCAAACACGTGGTTCACTTTTTTGTCGTTGAGGTAATGAGAGCTCAGTAATTAAGTGCTAAGTGTGGGGTGCGAGTGAGGGGATCTCTTCCTTTGATTCTGAATTTGTGAGCGTGAATTACGGTTTGGATTGCGGGTTTTGGGAAAGTCATTTAACGCAGTTGCAGTTATGATCGACTTTTTAAAGGCGATGGAAAGTTCGTTTGGTTGGTAACTTTATGATGTGTTTTTCGGCTTTTTGACTGTTTAGTTTTGTAGATTAATATATTAAAGTGGATTTCTTTTGTTTTTGCTTTTCTTTTTATGGTAATATTGGTTTTCTGCTTTTTGTTGTAAAGAAAAAGTGATAAAAGTAAAAATCAATTATACACGCGTTAACTTTTTCTTTCATTTTTTAAAAATTAAAGAGAGATCCACCACATGACATATCATAACAAAGTTGGTTACTTAAGTAAGATTATTGCAATTTTAGTGGTTATCTAAAATCAATGCCTATAAATTATAATTGTAATTATATTGTAAAGAAAAATGAAAAACCGAGCTGGGATTCAAATAATTAGGCGAAATGTTTGTTTCTGAACAACGAAAGTGAACTACGCTCGCCTTGATCAATGTGAAATTTGTGAATTGATTGGAACTCCTACGTTGCATAGTTCTTCAAAAAAGAACGTTTCTTTTTTAAATGTAGTCATTGTACAACTAATTAAAATTGAAATAAAATGGATCACGCAAATCAATATCATATTGTTTTATCGTATTAGATCGTCACATTATATACATTAATTAATGTGTCAATTAATAAACGATCAACTCAATCGATTTGCGACAAACTTAGGTGTGGACAAAGTAATTCAAGCAAAGCTTTGGGACCTTTTGTTTGGGGTTGCAAGTAAGGGTGGACATGCATTGGTTTGATTCGGTTTAGAGTCCAAACGGTAGACCAAACCAATGCATTTGGTTTGGTGGATTTTCAAATCAAACCAAACCAACTAAAATGGAAAAACTAAACCAATTAAAGTCGGTCTGAAATGTTTGAGCTTGGCCCAAAAGAATATATAGATTTAGCCAGCGTCAAGTTTAAGGCTGAATACCAATTAATATTTAAATTAAATACCCCATCATGCGTATGCCATGTATATATAATATCAAGTAAGGACTACAATAAGCTTAAAACTAATCAATGATGTGTTGCCAAGTGTATATTTTAAATATATACATTATTCTTTTTTAAATGAGCGATTGTTTTGATCGGTTATTTGGAAGCGCAACCCTTTAACCAACCCATTGACGGTCAGGTTGGTCAGGTTATAAACTGACCTCAAGTTTTTGGTTGTTAGAAATTGGCCAATCCAACCCAATTTAGTTGTGTTGCTCGGTTTGAACTGATTCTTGTATATGAATGCAAGAGTTTGAAATGCACCCTTAATCCTTAGGGCATGTTTAGCACTGCTTTTTAGAAGCGCTTTTATTTAGTAGCGCTTTTGCTAGAAGCGGTTCTACAAATAAGCACACACAAATTTTTAAAAAAATTATAAGTGGTTTATGCAAAAGCACTTGAAGCGCTTATTGAAGAAAACACTTGTTAAATGCTTCTCAAAAAACTTCTTAAAAGTGCTTTGTAATATAAAAGCACTTATATATATTTTTGTCAAATACTATCAAAAATGTTTTTACTAATTTAAAAGAAACAAACACTTCGCTTAAAGAGAAAGAAACGTGGTGGATGACTCGCTGGTTGCAGACTTGGGCCTGAGTATGGTTTTGGGCTTGCATAGACTTGAAGACCTTCTTCTCCCATGTGTGATCAAATCTTCAAGAGGAGTGGACTCGTCTGTGGCCAATTTACTTTTGGACTTATTAGGCCCCATGTCAAAATTGCAAAAAAAATTGAAAAAATTGTGGTAATAATTTATATAACAATAAATACACCACAAGTTACAACCACATAATATATATGATGAGAAAGCATCTATAATCTCTGCCGCCCTGCGACCATTTATTATATTCCTTTAGTTCTTGCCTACCTCTCTCTCTCTCTCTCTCTCTCTGCTTCACACATTGTCTCATTCCTGGTGTATAATTTCACACTTCCTATCGCTGTGAATTGAACATCTTCATATACTATATATAACAAATGAGAATAATAATCGGAGAATTCTCACTCGAATATCACTTAAGTTTATTTTTTCCGTCAATTTTAATCATTTGTAAAAGGTTTGAGCAATTTTTGAAAAGTATAAATAATAACCCATCATAATTTTTTTCCCTTAATATTATATACTTGATTAAAATTAAAAAATAAAATATAAATAAAATTGATAAAATAGACTAAAGTGATACACATGTAAAAATTCGTAAACTATAAAATTTAAAAATAAGTTCATAACTCAAAGTAAAACTCGAAATAAAATCAGAGAAGCATTGCTATCATTATTTGTTACATCATGCATGTATAACAAGAGAAGTTGGCATGTTATTTAAGCCCCCGTTGATTACGCATTGCATCATGGTTGCTTGCTAGCTTGAATGTTTAGTTATAATATTTAATTATAAAAAATAAAACTGCATGTGTACCTAGAATCCACCCAAGAATAAAAGAAAGCAATGAGGCAAGTGAGGCAAGAGAGCATTCATATTTGTCGTCTGTAGTGGCAAAGGGATGAAGAGTCTATCTGATTTAAAGCCGTGGGTCATAAGCTAATAATTTTGGGAACAGAAACTGGTGAGGGGTAGTTGGAGAGTCTAATTAGTGCAGCATATTACACCCTTAATTACAAGGTGAGCTAGGTAGCTCAATTTGTACCAATTGCTTAATTAATTGTACAATTTCATGAGTGTTGGGGTCGACACCTTCACTACAAGAAGAAAGATATTGGGCGACGGAAACTAAAATTTCGTCGCCCAAACTGTTTCTTCTTGTAGTGCTTTTGCCTGCACATGTCCTGGAATTTTATAGGTATATTAATTGTTTTAGATATTTTCTGTACGTGCTTTATTTATACATTATATTTAGATATTTTCTTTGCGTATATTCATTTATTTTGGTATTTTTTATCTAAAATTTTAATAAGTATAATATCTAAAAATGATAACACATTAAGTAATATAAAAATATAATAAGTATAATATTATTGTATTACAATTCATTTGGGTCATCAGACTCTCGCGATTGACCTGAATTATTAATTAGTATCATTTATTTCATTGTGGGTGTACATGCATGAGAGTGTGAGTGTGCGTACGTGTGTGAGATCCCAAGAGAAATGAAGCAGGTTGTAATTAAACAGGCCATATATATAATATATAGTGGTCCCCCAAAATAAATTAATAATAATAGTAATCCTGCTACCGCCATACATGCCACGGTGCACCAGTAAATGCAATGGGTCCAAGTTATATATATATATATAACCCCCCTACACAAAAATACAATGAACATGTTTTTGAGGCAGCATCCAATTCTACCATTAAAACAACTACTCAGGATTTATGGACCACCATCAACACTCTCATTTATTACACAGTGTGCTCATTCCTAACCAAATCTCATACTTCCTCTACTGTTTTTTGTTATGGCGATTATGATTTATATATACGTAGGGTCCTGCTAAACCCATGTGATCATCATCATCAGCATAGCCTTATAATTAATCTTCCAAATATTATTTATGGGGTAGTTGCTATATGACGTATTCAATCAATTTTTAGAAAAATAAGAGAGCCGATGAGATTTTACTGGCTAATTGAGGAATCCCCACTTCAATAATTTTAAGCTTAATTAAGTTATGTGCTAATTAAGTCAATGACAATTTGTCTAGTGGATGGCACAATCTTCCTATAGAATTTGAATTCAAATTTTATGGACAAGCAACAGTTGATTAATCAAACAAAAATGATGTCTGATTGAGACAAATTCGGAAAATCAAACTGTCCACACTGGAATTAGGAAATTCATGAGAGATAAATCTCTAGTAGTCTAACCTTGTAAGGAGTTGTTGATCACTAGAGAGCAAACTTAAAGCCTAACTAATTGAACTACCTCACTAAGCTGTTTATCTTTTAAGTTTTTATTTAAAGATCATTTATGTAAAAAATTAGACAAATAAAAAAGCGTTAAGATATTTACTTTTGATAAAATAAATTGACGAACATAAAGTTTTTAATAAATACTTAAATCAAATAGTTAAATGATCTCCTCTTACTTTTTTCTTTTATTTTTTACAAAATTGATTATTAAATTGAGACTTAAAAATAGACGATTTTTATTGTCGAATTATAATGTGAAATAGACTCCACATGTAATCTCTTATTGACTTTTAAATGAGGACTATATCGTAGTTACAATGAGTTTATATATATATATATATATATATTTATATATATTTTATGGGGCTAGCCATGGGTGTGTACGTGGAACCTTAAATTAATGGGGAGAGCAGTAATGGCAAAAACCCAACCAACTCAACTGGTGTACAAGATATTGTATTGAATACAATATATCATCAGCTTTTAGCTAGCTGCTTCATCTTCGGATCTTGAATCTCAGATCTGCTGCTAGTGAAGCTAGCAGAAGCCAGTTAAGAAGCTCAAGAATCCAAAATGGTAGTGAGTACTCCTGATGGTCATCATTATGACAACAAGTTCTTCTCTAGGCTTGTGTCCAAGGAGAGCTCCAAGGCCAACTCTTCCAGCAGAGTCTATTATGGAGAAGCAGCTGGTGCAGTGCCATTCATGTGGGAGTCACAGCCAGGAACCCCTAAGCACACTCTTTCTCACACCTCTCTTCCTCCTCTCACACCCCCTCCTTCCTATTCTACTAATCCTAAAAACCCAAAATCCTTGCAATCCAAAAAGAGCTCCAAAGCAAAGCTACTTTTGGACACCATTTTCCCAACTAGGCTGCTAACACTGCGAAAGACCCACATGTCTCCATCACCATCATCATCACTGTCCTCTATATCATCATCTTCTTCTTATTCATCATGGTCATCATCATCACATTCATCAGCATCATCATCTTTGAAAATTAAAAAGGGTCCTACTAGTACTCATCACCATGAGAAACATCCATGTTTCTCGGTTTCAAGGAAGAAGCAGCCCTTTGACTATTATGATGAAGACGATGATGATGACGACGATGATGCTGATCCAACCTCTGGATCACCCACTTCCACTCTGTGCTATGGCGTGAAACACAAACCTAGTACAAATTTCAACGGGATCCGAGGAGGCTGCTTTTCAGTGCGGAACATGTAATTTTCCTTCTTGTCCATTACTAGCACTAGCAGGCAGACTTTCTAGTACATGCAAATATTGCTTAATTAATTAGGATTTCTGTGTGATCAATATCATGTACGTGTTAAATCTTTCTTCTTCTAATTTGTAGAATCTTAATCTGTGTAAGTGGCATGCAGTGATCGATGTGGACTACCATGAATATGAACCTTAATTTTTGCATGGAGTGTGACCATAAATATTCTCATTAATGTCATCTCCTATCATGAGATCAAAATTCGAACATAATATATCCATGGAATTCAGTTTTCTAATTTTGAGCCAAGAGTCCAAATTTGATCTTATCTCGTCGTGAATATCATCAGATAATGCTGTTTTGGGTGATTCATTAAGTATTTTGATTGCAATAATCAAAGTAGCTTTGTTAGTTTGATGTGAATCAGAAATCACATTATTTGCACTTGTGGGCATGACATTGTTTTAAGGAGATAGAGTAGAGGGTGCAGTGGCAGCTGGTGGCTTGAGTTAAATGCAGTGGGATCCATCCATGTGCGAATAAATAAAAATTCAAACTGTGGCTTCGTGTGCTGTATATTATACAAAGGGCACGTTCTATATGTTCTTATTTTGGAACAATTTCTAGAAGTAAGCTACAGTGTTCTTCGTGGATATCTAAAATTTTGAGAATTATGAAGAATAAATTTTCTAAAAATGATACCAAACGAACCCGACAAATTTAAGGGTCCATTATGATATATGTGGTATTTATAGATGTAATGAACTCTAGCTTACGTGACATTGCGATGACGCCGATGAGGTAGAAGGTGATGGATCAGTACCTTTTCATCATGCCATTCATTTTTCTGTTTTAATTTGTTGGGAATTTTCCATTAGAGTACTCTTAAGCTAGCTTACACCTTAATTAGCATATATATATATATATGCACGCATCACGCATGGAAATGCAGCGCTCTTTAATTTGGTGGGGCAGCAAGGTTTGGCAGTCATTAATCCAACTGTATATAAAATATTTTAAAAAAAAAAGTAAAAAAAAAGTATGAGATGTATTAACTGATCGAGGATTCAATATACATATGGACCTGTAGCTAGCTAGCTAGGGAGAAGTCTGAGGTTGTCATAAACAAGAGTCACATGCATGACAGCTATACATTTTACAACCAATCGAAGTTGATGCATATGAAGAGCTAAAATTTATGGTTTTCTTGATATGCATATATATATGTTGACCTTAAGATGTAGAGCTTTGAAACGAATGTTTGTTCGGTATAAAAAAAGTTGAATTCAAATAATATGTGTGGTAGGTTTTGGATCAAAATTAATACCATGCCAATTGGGGATCATATTATTGAAGGAATTTAAACATTCATCCCAAAATTAATTGGTAATGAGAGAAGTAACCTAAATTCATATAAACCACTAGCAAAACTCTCACATTTTCAATGTGGGTTTTCTTTCAACACACGCCGTCGCATGTGTGGAATCATTGAAGCCTAATACATAGATAACCTACTCTAATAAGTATTCATCCCAAAATCATTTGGCAATGGGAGAAGTAGCTCATACCATTATAAACTATTAACAAGACCCTTATATTTTCAATGTGAAATTTCTCTCAAAATCATAACCAAATTTACATATCGACCAGGGGTCTTTATATATTTGAAAGCTGGTTCATACATACATACATTTATTTATTTATTTATTTATTTAGGGCATGCACCTAAAGGCTTATAAATAGTGCCGGATCCAGGATTTTTAACCTGGGGGGTCAAGGTTAGAACACTTTTTTACTTGGTGCCACGAAGCGGCAGCAAAATTTTTAAAAGTATCATAAGTGTGTGGCAACTGGTTTAGGCAGAGTCGGCTTGCCTCCTCTGCTCTCTTCCAAAGGCTTGCCTCCCCTAGTGTGCAGAAGGTTTCTACCTTTAGGCTTCAGTCATTCAGGCATTTCACCAAACACCTGGTGTATAGAGAGTTGCACACAACAGTCCGGGGGGTCAAAATGTCTCAAGTCCGACAACTCTCAAGCCAAATCGCTGGTGTCCAGGGGGTCGCTCGACCCCTTTGTCCCTTAGTGCATCCGCCCCTGCTTATAAACCATTGGCTCCGAATTGCAAGAGTGAGTAATTAAGTTGTGGGTTTTGGTGCTGATAATTACAAGGTAGAGTGAGTGAGTGAGAAAGTAGGCTGGGGATGAGAGAACATCGGGGCGACTTGTTAGCCTTATAATACGGGTCAAACAAGAGCTAGCTACTAAGATCGGTGTCATTCCCTTCAATTCTAAGCAATACATGCATACATATATATATATATTAATTATATTTAGTGCCTTCAATTGAATTCAATTCGTTTCTCTTCAAATTTATATATATATATATATATATTTATATTTATATTCCTCTTTCTCTATATATCTCTTATTAATTCACTTCCCTCCCTTTCACCACCCACTTTGACAAAACACTCCCCAATATCACAACTAAGAATTTCCCCGCATCCCATTATCTTTACCGACCAATAATATACTATCCTAATTTTGCCTTGCCTTAGTAATTAGGTCATTGGACTTAAACTTGGCTTAATTGCGTCTTTAAACTTGGCTTAGTGGCCAAAACAAAAACTTGGCTTAAAGTAGTTCTACCGCTGTAGCTAGTCAATACATGAAGTTTAGCATATTAGAACTAGCTGGTCAATCGAGAAACCAATTGAACATTTCCATAGTCAAGCATATATGCGTGTGCCATGCTACTGTGGCACACAACTCAAATCTAATAAAGGCATTGTGTTTCTTCTTAATTAGATACTAATTAATTGGGGAAAGCAAAATTTGATAGATCAAGCTTAGCATTGAACAAAGTATATAATCATTTGGGCTACGTTGACAGCACTAGAAACATATGGGCAATGCAAAATATGGATAGTTTAAAAAACCAGCTATGTTAGATTAATCACAATGCTTTCCTTATATGATCGGAAAATGTAGGTGAGCTGTCGAGAAAATCAGCACCTGTATATGTGTATCCGTCACAAAGCTAAAGACTAAAGTCATAGCTGCCTACAAAATTAAGGATGATTAATAACTTATCTTGAAGGGTGTCTAGTCTTTTTCTGTAGACATCACTGATATTGTTGAGTAATTTCTTTAGATTTAGTTGTGAGCTTCTTAATTGAAGTGGGAATTTTTGCTAACATTAACTGTCAATCAATCGATCAACTTGTTGACATGGTGCATGTATCTACCTTCAAGGAAGAGGAGTTTGAGATGACAGAAAAATAAAATAAAATTGTAAGCAACTTTAATTTACCTTTTTGTTTCTCTCTCTGTCTCTCTTTTTCTGGGTGTGTGTTTACTTTTGCTTGTAAATATCGAATACTGAGTGAAATAGACAAGGAATAGCAACGTTTACCTGAAATGAGAGAACTGAGTAGCTGGCTAGTTTCAGTGGGTGTAAGTTATATAGCTACCAGAAATGGAAAGAAAATAAAAGGTATTCTGATTGTTGAATTAATTTACTATATATATATATATATATGTAGTTCATGTTGACCAATGAATTAATTATGGTTGTGAGTAAATTAATGATATAATTAATGTTGAATTAGCTCATAGCAACGTCTAAAATTAAATTGGTCTTGGCCAACTTCAAGTACAAATTGCGGTTTTCATACGGTGATGCTGATATGAAAATTAACTTCGTTTTCTGAGCTAGATCCCAGCAGATATGGGCTTTTTAAATCAAAGGTGGTTCTTGATATTGACAAGAAACTAACATGCCTGCATTAATATTCCTGCTTAAATTTATGATCACTATTTTTTTTTTGTTCAAGATTGACCAATAACTAATTGTTTTATGATACCGATTATGCGTAAGATATATTATACCTTTTTCTCTTTTTTTTTTTTTTTTTGGTTAAGAACCTTTTTTCTCTTTTTGATTCAAAGAGAGAAATATATAGAACGAAAGTCAAACTTTTAGTATGAGTATTGAAGAATATATTGATGCTATAATCCCCCAAAAATAATTATACCTAAGCGCGCATGTCATAAAATAAGATGTAACACGTATATGAGTTTTTCTTAGGTTATTAAGATATATAAACATTTACTATCTGATAATACATATGCAGTTTTTCATTAAAAAAAGAAGATAGAAAAAAGCTAGTTAATTAGGTCTGTACTCTGTGGTGAGAATGAAGCAAGAAGCACATGCAGGGCATGAAATGAAAATTGAAATGGTGGATTCAAAAAGTCAAACACATTTAAGGACTCACACGTGAGCCAAAGAGCACGTATCATTGAGCTGGCATTTATGCTTTGCGCAGTACGCATCTTAGTCTCTGCTTCATATCTCGATCTATCAGACACCCAAAGAGTACTGATTTGTTTGATCTGTGAAGAACTATAATTCCTCAAGTTCTCTCGTACAGTTTCAACCAAACCCATCATCACCAACAAGACAAACAAGTCATTCAGTTCAAATATATATTATACATTTCAGTCACACTAAACTCCATATATCCCTTTGAGCTAGCTATCCCTTTTTTTTGTTGCAGTTTGAGATTTCAATTCTTTGTCTCAATAATTTATATATATATATATAAACAATATAAAGAGTGGAGTGGACCACTTTTCTCTACTTTTCTGGGTATATCTTGGCTTTGAAGTACACTCCTTTGTACGCCCGCCCTTATTTAACAATTCCTAGCTAGCTTCTTAATTCCCTTTTCCTCCTTCTCTTTCTCTTTTAGCCACTCCACCCTATCCCACACTCACACCCAGAGAGCATGCCTGAATGTCCAGAGAAAGGTACGTATTTCATTAAATACCTCTATACCCACTTCTCTCTCTCTCTCTCTCTCTCACATTTAAGAACAAGGCTTATAATTATGGGTTAATTATAATATTATCATCATCATCAACTATTGTTGCTAATTGATAGGGAGAGATTTGATGAGATAGGGAAGAAGATCAAGAGAGAAATAGATGCTTCTAATTCTCAATATCATCATCAAATGGGAAGAAGACACATGTTGGGTCCACCCGGAACCCTAAACACCATCACCCCATGTGCAGCCTGCAAGCTCTTAAGACGAAGATGTGCACAGGAATGCCCCTTCTCTCCCTACTTCTCTCCCCACGAACCCCAGAAGTTCGCCTCCGTCCACAAAGTCTTCGGTGCCAGCAACGTCTCCAAGATGCTCATGGTTGGTACCCTACTCTAATTCAAAACCCTAATTATTCAAAATCAACAACATATATAATTCCTTGCTCTTCTTAATTATTAATCAATTTTAACTAATTAATTTTCAGGAGGTACCCGAGAGTCAAAGAGCAGACGCTGCAAATAGTCTTGTTTATGAAGCCAACGTGAGGTTGAGAGATCCGGTTTATGGATGCATGGGGGCAATTTCGGCATTGCAACAACAAGTTCAGTCTTTGCAAGCTGAGCTCAATGCAGTGAGGGGTGAGATACTTAAGTACAAGTATAGGGAAGCAAATATCCTTAATTCTTCTTCTCATCATCATATGGCTAATTTGTTCTCTACTTCCGGCGGGGCTGCTGTTTCGGTTGCTGCCCTGCCGCCGACCCAACAACAGCACCCGCCGCCTCCACCACCACCACTGCCTCCTCTACCTCCTACTTCTTCCTCTTCTTCTATGTACACTACTCAACAACAACCAACCAGCGCCACCGACTATAGCACCCTTTCAAGTGAAAATGTTTCCTACTTTGGTTAAAATTTTAATTAGACTCATCATCATGATCAATTAAACAGGTCCCATTTAATTTTATTATTATGATTCAAGTGAAATAAATTAATTAATGATATATTGATATTAATTTCTTGCTTGGGGGTTTTTTAGTTTCTTAGTTACGTACTGTCATAATCCATTTTAGGTCCATATTTGTCTCTATAGATATTGTTGGTGTTCTGTTCTTTTCGTCATGTTACATATATATTAATTACTTTTCCGGCCACCACATTTTATTGTTCTTATTCCTAGTTAAAAACGAACGGCAACTAGCTATTGCATGTGTGCAATTTACAATTCATACTGTAGCTAGCTACTTAGCCACCAAATGAAACTAATTAAACGTAATGTTAATTTATTCATCAATAAGGTTGCACCTCTCGATCAGCTGCCTTGTAACTTGTTTTTGAATTAATTCTACATATATAGTACATATACACATATATAAATTAATTTAGAGAAAAGAAGAAATTTTTAATAAAACCCTAGGCAGACTATATAGTAACGGGGCAATCCCAGAAAATCTAACAAAACGAATACATTGGCAATTTAAAAAGAGAAAAAACTGATCGAAGCTGATAGAGCTAGTTTCTCTGTGGTAATTGCGCGTGCAGGATCTAGTAATTGCGTATGTAATTATAGACAAATGCACATGTTAGTCCGTGCCATTAATATTGAAGGGATCATGAATTATTGTTAATTTTTACATCAATTAATTGGAGCTGGGGGGAGACAAAGGCCTTGTGATTCTCATTCGATCAGCATGTATAATTGGGATACAAAGTACATCAATTATTTGTTTTCAGTGAAAATCTAACTAGCCCTATTTCGTTTTTGCATTTGGAGCACAAGTATTTTCCCCCTTACTCTTCGTGTATACATGATGTATATAAATATTCCATTTATTTATAGTTTTCAGTGATTCTAGATACTTCTTTAATTTTTTAATTAATATTAATTAATGCGCAGAGGAGTCAGATATATATGAATTTCATTAGACGATTTTATAAATTAAGGTTCCTCATGCATTTTAAGTAGGATTATTTTAAGGGCCAAGAAGGATAATAATCTAATTATATGTCTTAGATAAGTTTATTAATATTTGGGTTGATGCCACGAATTAATGGCATGGCAGAAGTGTTAGCTAGTTAACTATAGCCACTTTGAATAATCCGATGGTTTTTTCAGTTCTAAAGCAATGTCCTATATTCATATGTTAACCGTTTTTTAAGTTGAAATCCATAATCTCATTGTTATTTTGGATTAATTGGTTCCTATACAGTTTGTATTCGTATATAGATCGAGCATTGCTTAGCTGAATTACAATCCCATTTGGGTTTCTACACTTTCATATCACTGCAGTTTTGGGAACAAATTGTAACTCATCACATTAATTGGAACTTTCTAATTTGGTCCATCCAAAAGGGCAGTTTTGTGAAATGATGAAATTAGAATATATATAATCAGAGAAAGCATTATATATATACATGATATATGTTGCTAAATAGTGAAGTTACAGCATTTTGTTGTCATGAAGTAGATGTATGCATGTACTTGTTGGATGGTGAACCCTGCCAGCTACAAATTAGCTACTTATTTTCTCAAAGCAAGATTGGTTTCTTTGGCGTGTGGATTTCAACCCAAGCGGCCGGAAGAACCTGAATTACAAAAGCAAGAATAATGCCAATGGAGAATTTTACTCCATCCCTTCACTATCTCCCGGCCATCGATCTCTTTAATTTATCTATCAGTTTTTCTAAAATATATGTTATTATTATTAATATATTTTTTTAGGGAGGTTATTTTCAATAATATATTTTATATATTATTACTATTTTTAATATATATATATATATATACATAACTTATACTCCTCCACTCAAGTCTCTAGAACCAATTAAGAATCTAAGATTGTGATAGAATTTGGTCTCATGTCGTGGTTGCTTAAAATACTGGCATTTTATCGTGTCTTCATACAACTCCATCCCTTTCATTTCTATATTGAAAATCATTCAAAAAAGTACTGTCATCTTCCTTCTATTTTCTCCCAAAAGATCATCTATATATACATATATATGCACTCCTTTATACAGCAAGATGCTGCAACCTGCAGTTTTGAAACCAAGCTAGTGAAATTAATTAATTATTTAATACTGTACTGAAGTTCAGTACTATTAACTAATTAGTTTTGAGAGAGAGAGAGAGAGAGAGGCTTAATTTCATTTTGTTTTGAGTCGACTCTCGAACCTATCAATGTATACATGTGATCAGTAGAGGATTCCCAAGGTCTAGTATCCATTCACTGATCGAGCATGCATGCATGATTTATGCTTAGATCTCACACAACTCAAAACCATGCAATTAATAATTTTTAGGCATCATTAACTAATAATTAATCATTGATCAACGGCTTTGCTTATAACCCTCCATTTGGTGCATTTTGAAACAACTAAACGGCCTCCTCATTTTGCTAACTTTCATTGTATTTTTTTAGAAATTAGTTAAGTCGGTGTAATTTAATATAAGCTGCATGCAGAAGGGTCTTTATATAAAATCAGAGTTATTTAAGCCTGGAAATTAAGAAGTACCAGAAGATGATTATAACAAGTTTCTCAAACCTTAAATTCAGAATTAATCGTATACATTATTTGACCAATGTTTCTCTCTCTAGCACATGTAAGTACGTTTGCTCTCAAATCTCGAGGGTGAAACTAAAGGATCCTACGATTCGTACAAATTAATGCATGTCTAGAATTATAGATATGTATAGTGAATTAGTGATGGCTAGAAAGAAAGATCAATCACAAAATTAAGAAACTCCCTCTTGGGCCTCTTGGCCAAATTAATTAATTAGGCTAAACAGTGTGGACAGCTAGCTTGTACATATGCTATATATATTTTAACATGTTGGGGAGCACTGAATTTTAAACAACACGGCTCATGACTTTGGGAATTTGAAGAATATGTATGACTTTTTTTTGACTGCTATGGCATTTATGTGGGTTTGACAGCTTCAGCTCATACATTAAGGATGTCAACAATTAATGAGATTAATTATATTAATAAGTGCTTCACATGGTTTTTCATGTGATGCGATACTAAATTCTTTCTCATATTATTGTTCAACCAAAGTTGAAAAGTTGCCACATTAATGGGGACTTATCATTAAATTTAGGGGATCGATGTATATATAACGACGTGAGGGCAAGCAAAATCTTAACTTCTTCTGGAAATTACTAATTAAAATCAATGAGACTACTAACATATATATATGGACTTCTCCAGAAATTAATTAGCACGTACTACCAATAATTGTTGATGGTAAAATCCACTATCTGATAATTTGAAATTAAAACGTGTGAGGTGTTTATGTTTATGCCTATTTTATCATATTCATATAAGTTAAAAGTTAAATACAAAATTGCTTAGGAAAGTTGATGTAGGCATGTAGCTGTAATTGTGACTTCACTGAAACCATTAATTAATCCAAGCAATTACCAGATGTCAACAAATTAATTAGTAATTGATGGGTTTTATTGTTAGGAGAAATCTACTGTACAAATCTATCACCAATCGTCCGGAGAATAAGACAGAAGGAACTGGGTCAAAACTCTTGTATCCCTAAATTACAAGGCCCAATCCAGTTGGAGCCCGATCCAAGAACCACATGATTGTTCAATAAGTTGGGCTGGGCCGTGGGCCCAAAATTGTAGTCATTTGATTTGACAACGAAAACAATCTCAAGGTGAAGGGTTGTTAGGCGTTAGAACTGGATTGATCTTCGTACAATTCAACCTAACCTCCCCAAAGAAGGCTGTTTGGTTGGCGCTGTAGGTACGCGCTATGTTATTGGTGCGGCCTCCACTGAATAACTGCTGATCGGAGTGGAAGAGTCCCTTATGCTGGACAAGGTATTTGAATCCGCGTGAGGAGTTGTTATTGGTCTCCAATGAAGTTAGGCGCATCGTCCAGCAACAGACAAGTATAACACCTGCTAACTCACTTTCCTACAAAATAGTTGGTCCACGTCTAGATTTTTCAACATTTATACTTATATATAGCAACTGACCTTGTTCTCATAATTAAAGGTCCAATGTGTACCTGATCGATGCAGGCTATTTGTCAATCAGAGATGAAAGCAACAAGGGTAGAAATTTGTTTTCACTATAATAATTGAGAGTGTACAAAAATAAGTGTTTACTTAATAAGCCCCTTGTGCCCATAACATACTTCCAAGGCAACGTATAGTACCTTCTAACAGAACCGCAAATACATACTGAAAAAAACTCTGCAAAACAAACAATTTATTCTTAAGCTATTAATATGAGGTAGGGACACTTTTAATTGGGCCTCCTACAATTCCTCCTAATCTCTCCTTTGGACCCAGTGAGCGGGTTGATGTCTCCCATCTTGATTATGGCGCTCACAAAGTCGGAGCTGAAGGTGCTCTGGCTGTTACTGTAGGCACGCACTATGGAATCCGTGGACCCACCATTGAAGAGCTGCTGATCAGAGTGGAGCAGACCTCTGTTGTTGATCAGGTTTTTGAAGTAGTTGTTTTCAAAAGTTGTAGGGGTTTGCAAATCAAGTGGGGCCAAATTGTTGTCTCCTGAGCCAGCAGTTCTTGGACAGTTTGATTTCCTTGTTTGGGCTAGAGAAGTATCAAGGTTGGTCTCGTTGTATATGCGGGCCCTGAAGGACGTGCACCTTGCTTGCCCAATTGTATGAGATCCTGCATTAATTAATTACAAGACCATTTAATTAATGGGTTTAGTTCCACAAAGCCCATATAACTAGACTTTCATTATCAGATGAGTACTGTTCTTTTTTTGGCCAGGCAGATGAGTACTGTTCTTAATTACCAGATAATGCAACCATGTCCTTGGTGGAAAGCCCAAGAGCATTGAATCTGGAGATGAGCTGGTTGAGATTAGAGGTTGGAGGGGGTATGCTATTGTTAGCAGCTGCCTGGCTTGCAGTCCTCGCGTCTCTTCTTCCCAATTTGACATTCCAACTTGGCCCTCCCAGCTGAAATTATATGTAACGAAATTTATGTCATACAATCACTGTATCACAGACGAAGTCGTATACTTTAATTGATGAACTTACGATGGAAACTGAGTCTCTAGCCGCAACGGCCACTATATCAGCACATGACACCACATTGGGGCACACATTCTCGACTGCAGACTTGATGTTGTCAATGACATCGAATCCCCGAACAGAATTCTGATTAGGAACTGCATTTTTCTCTCCGGTAAAGGTAGATGTGTCGTCCAGGAGTAATGAGCCATCGCATCCCTAAGGCAATGAATTAGTTGGTTATTACAGGTACATGAAAAACTAGGCAATTTTGTTGACCTTTTGGCTGACGTGAAGTGCTTTAATTAAATAACTGTGAAACCAAACTTAGGCAATAACTAATTACTTTTTTATTGCAAAGTAGGTGAAACATTTAATTAATTAAGGACCAAGGTGCATATATATATATAATAAGGAAGAGATTAGAGAAGACTAATTTACATTAACGAAACAGTCGTGGAAGAAGAGGCGGAGGAGAGAGGCACCCATTCGGGCCTCTTTTTTGACTGCGGACTGCACAGTGGATCTCACTGTGGAGAAGAGCCTTGGACATGAGTTGGAGTAAAAATTTGTTGAAAGTTGAGCACTGGCGGTGTCCATGTGCATAATTAGAAGACCCAAGGTCAAAATGGCCATCAACCAACTCGAAGAGGAAGCCATTGATACTAATTAAGTACTTGTACGAGTACTGGTACGTAAACTAACTCAATTTGTGTTGAAAAGGAGGCCAATATGGAGGTACTTATATAGAGGTCTTGTGCAAGGTGACTAGGTTCGGCAGGTGACCTAACACGTAGAAATCTTGGTGCATGGCAGTGACCACTGAGTTCAACAGCATTAAAGAAATTGCCAAAAGTACGTGATTCGATTCGGTAATCGCTACATAAATGACAGAGAAAATTAGTCAAAGGACAATTAACTTTTGACATGCTGGGGTTTGATCATATACAAAGCACGTTGAAAGAGCTTTAACCGAAAGCACGTTGCAACTTTCACTAATTAATATTAATCCATATCACTTGTGCGGCCGCCGGTAAGTGCGAGTTTAGGCTCTTCTTTTAAGTTTTTAACTTAACCCACTTTAAAAAGTTCCAATAAGTTTGCACCACATCTTACTGACCAGATTAAAGTAGAACACGTACTGTAACCTACTTGCTATAGCGAAATTGATTTTGGAGTTTCTAAAATTTTTGAATCTGAAAGCGATATTGGTTTAAACATAAACATTACATTCTAATTAATGAGAGAAGAGGCAATGACAATTGTTATATGGTTGGATAATTTTCCAGACACATAAACACGGTTCCATAAAGATTTTTCTCTGTATTAATTTTGGTCATTTTTTGTAAGATTCCTATTTTTTTCTTATTTGAATTAATTAATTCAAATAATATGCAACGTGTTTCACTTTTCAAAATAGTCAAAATCATAATAAATATTGTATCGATAATATCTTTTGGCAGGTAAGCTACTGCAGAAAATTTTGAGCATGAATGATCTTTTCTAGTTTGAACGCGGCCGAAACAGATGATAGTAGAGAATCAATTGACTAAGTTTCATGGTTGACCTTTCTTATGTTTCACATTTTAGTCACGATCTCTAAGAAATTAATTTCTTTGGGTTAGTAACTTACTTACACTTCGCAACTTCATGCTAGCAGACAATTAGCACCAATAAGCAGAGTATCTGCTTCCATTGTAAATTTGTAATACAAACCCATATATATTTAATATTATATCAATAAGTAATTGTAATATTGTTAAGTATTGTTATTTTTTTTTATCACAAGGGAAATGGAGAATTTGAATAGATGTGTAAGAGGGAATTTTTGTTCTCGGTCAATCTCAATTATTTGTTACGTAGTGTTCTTAAGTGATAATATGTATATAATAATATGCTAAAAGTATAAATATGTAATCCATCTATATTATAATAAATAAATTGGTATCGACCACCTACCGAAAAACTGCATTTAGCATGTACATACGATACAATATTTATAATATAAGATTTGTGAAATAAAACTAAGATTGAAAGTTAAAAGGACATTCTGAAAGCAAATTATAAGGATATTGATATCCATGTATTACAACACATGTCACCCGAAATCTAAGTAAATTGTTTTACACTTGCAGTCCAAGTGGAGACGCGGCTAATGTTGGTCTGCCCTCCATTTCAACAGCAAAACCCTCCTTCCCTTGTACAGACTCCTTCTTGTAAACATATTTGGTCGATGCCCACAAAAACGCCCCCATGTTGAGTGTTGAAATGACCAATAGAAAGCCATAGTAGTAATCCAAGTGACACTCGTTCAAGTTTTTCCCAATCCAACTCCTCCCACCATTCCTCCCTGTAATTTTGTCCACCATCGTCACCAAAAAGCTGTTCAAGAAGTTCCCAATGCCAATCCCACTAGTGAAAAACGTCGTCCCGAGACTCTGCATTTCCTCCGGAGACTGATCGTAAAAAAACTCCAGCAATCCAATGGCATTGAACACATCAGCTATCCCCAAGAGCACGTACTGGGGTAGTAACCAAAATATGGTCATGGGGACTATTTCTTTAGGCCCTGAAATATTGTGTTCTCTAATCACATGCATTCGCTTAACTTCCACTGCATACGCAATTCCAGTGGCTACGACTTGGATAACGAATCCAAAGCCGAGCCTCTTGAGCAGAGTGATTCCACGGGGGTTTCCGGTTCGTGCACGCATGAAGGGCACGAAGTAACGGTCGTACATGGGCACCGAGAGGAGCATGGAGAGGGTGACAAAGCTTCCTAGGGAGGCTGCTGGGATTTTGAAGTTTTGGCCGAGGCTTCTGTCTAGGGTGGTGCCTTGTTTGACAAAGAGAGTGTTGATTTGTGCCCAAATGGTGCTGGGAATTAGGGTCACAACCCATATCATGGCCATTCCAAATAGCAGCTTTGCTCCTTCCACCTGAGTCACTGTGCAGGGTGGCCTTAATGACCCATCATTCATGTTACCATCTTTTACTGCAGCCTTGTCCAAGAACCTGCAAATTAAGATGCACCGGTAATTAATATTCTTTTACTAGATATCTAATAAGTTATGTTGTCAGATAATGACTCTGAACTTGACAAGAATATACGCATGTGTTAAATTGAAATATGATAATATAGTACTATATTGTCTTTCTAGCTAGATCTTTAATTCGTTTAAATGCTAGCTAATGAGAGTATAGTAGTGGAGGTTGTGTTCATATGTGCATATTTTGTTTGGATTTGAGACAATGGTGGGCTACCCCAGTGAATAATGCCATATCGATCAATCGTGACTCCTTCTCTAGTCCTCTATCAGAGAGCTAGACAACTTGAGTTTATGACCACTCGGTAAAGTGTTCATAAGAGTACTGTTGACAGTGCACATGGGGAACATTTAAATTATTAGAAAGCATGGCCACCCAAGGTCAAGGTCATATGTACTTATTTAGAAATCCACCATAGCCTTGGCCCCGTGGATTTCCTAGTTATGCACATGAACTATATTAATGGGAGGTCCCCCCTTCACATTTTCTCTGCCAACAAGGCCTATCTTTAAAGGAGTAAAGGAGAATAGAATCCATATCATGAGGTCTGATATTGACCTAGTCCTTAATTAGATTCCATGCCAAATGGAAATTGTATCATTTTCCAGAGGCAAAAAAAAAGAGTATATATGAAGACTAATTAAGAGCTTAATATATTACCTGAAATTTGGGGTGTGATACACTTGGCGTTTTCCGCTATTAGTGTAATGTTGTGGCTCAAACTCATGAAGCTGAGATGGGTTGCTAGGGAGCTGAAGCTTCCGATTTCTGAAGGCAGCAATGGGAATTTGAATCAAATCCCATGCAGGGCTTTTGGTCTTGCTAACTTTGTGCCTATATAACGGGGTTCCAAAATAGAAGATGAACAGGGACAATAGAAGACCCACTGTGGGGATGCCATACCCTAACCCCCACCCCAAGTTTTCTTGAATGTAAACAAGGCCAATAGTGGCAACCAAAGCACCCAAGAAAGAGCTGAACATCCACCAGTTGAAAAATGAGACCTTGAGCTGTTTCTCACGGGGGTCATAGTCATCAAACTGGTCTGCCCCAAATGTGGATATATTGGGCTTGGTTCCCCCTGCCCCGATTGCTATGGCGTACAGAGACATGTAGAAGAATGCAATCTGTGAAGCAGAGGCCTTGTTGCAAATTCCATTGGTGCAAGTTGGCTTGAAGCTTTTCATAGAAACAGCCATTGTCAGAAGCATCATTCCCTGTTGATCAAATTCTTATACTAATTAATTTACCATGGAAAGGAACAGAAACATACAATTAGGCAAATTTCAAAAGTATGGGAATGAGAATCTATTCTATTTCAATTTGCAATTGACAGGGGACCTCGGTTGGTGTTTGTATATCGATGAATACAAATTTCGTGTCCTTATGATCTATCAGTTGAAGTTCAAATAACAAAATATTAAATTTGAGATGCAATTAATATGACAAAGTGAGAGCGTGAATAACAGCTGCGTTGCCTATAATATATATTTTACCAAGACGTAAATGAGAGATGAAAAGGTGAACGTCCAGAAGCGACCGAGGTAAGAATCAGCAAGGTAAGCGCCGAGAATGGGAGTGATCCATACGGATCCAGACCAATTATTGACATTCCTGACAGAGGACACTGTGTCTTCATGAAGTTGGGTGGTCAAGTAATTCACCAAATTTGAAGCTACTCCATAGAAGGCCATTCTCTCAAATGCTTCATACCCTGAAACATATATTAATTCCAAAGTATTCATTCATTTTAATACAGGATTAGTATATATATATATATATATATATATGGGGTTGATTTGAATTGATTCATATATTAATTTGAATTACTTACCAACAAGAAAAGCACAAGCTTTCCATTTGCCAGTCTTGGAGGCAAGCGCAGGGCGTCCCTTAAGATCCACAGTGCCATCACGCGTGTAACCTTTGCCAATTTCCATCAGAGAAAAACCTGAAAAGAGAACACTACATACTCAGCTAGGCAGTGGTATCTAGCTTATATATATAGCTAAAAGGTAGAGAGACCATCTCTCACTATATATGTCTATGGACTGTATATGCTTACTTGGAAAAGAGAAGAGTCAAACTTAAGATGTCCGTACGCTCTCCTTGCTCATCTAATTAATTGTTATATTCAATTCAATTCATTTACTTTTATTATCTCTTTACTTGGAAAAGAGATGAATCAAACTTAAGAGGTCAGGGCTTGGTCATCTAATTAATTTTTAGGATTAATTTCAGTTCAATACTTTAAATTTGCTTCAAATTTCAATTTAATACCTCATTTATAAAAATTTTCAATATCATAACTCATATTTCTAATTCGTTGAAATTTAGTACTTCTATCAATATGATCGTTAAGAGATTTGTTAAATACTTACGTGACAATTCCATAATGCTAACTGAATGCCATATGGTCTAACAACATGCTTAACGCAGTAATGTGGGAGTGTTACGTAAATATTTAACGAATGGATCTCTGTAAAGTCTATAATTAAAATTTCCTTGAGAAATTAATGTCTTTTTCCAAACGTGGGAAACACGTTGTACTCACCAAGCTAGTAACAAGTTGGTGCCTTATCCCTTATCCTTAAAGTAGTCGGTATAATTCTTAAGTTATGATAGGTTTATATGCCACCTCTTTCATTTTAAACATATCCTTGATCTTAATTATCTCGATAGTAATAGTAATAGTAATAAATAGGAATCTAGGATATGCTCAACTCTTTGTGGTAAGGACTGGCTTTGAGGATTAGAAGTTCAAGTTGCTCCACCGAAAATTGACTTGAATTGAAGTAGCATATGCAGCAGTGGACGACCATGATGTGATGTCTACTGTCACCATAATCTAAATGCATCATGCATGTTAACTATATATGCCTAAAGCCCAATTAACCAACAGTAATAATGTCGCCACATACCGCACTATATTATATGCCCGGCCACTTCATTAATCTCTCCGACTAATGCATCCTTCTTTGGTAACTATATATATATATATATACATGCATGCATTATTTTTGTTCTTGAATTAATCTTGATGTATATAACACATAAACATACTAAGTACCAATTAATATGCCGCCTAATAAAACGTTTTTCATTTGGTTACGTTATGTGATTAATTGTTCCCTTTGTGAATCGAGGATATGATATTTAAATTGGGTCATGCATGACATCAAGAGCTTGAGGAGCCATGGTACGTTTCGAAGTGAATATAAATGTGGTCTTATTGAAGGACTAAAATCTAAAAGCCTCTATTTAAATTGGGTCATGCATGACATCAAGAGCTTGAGAAGCCATGGTACGTTTCGAAGTGAATATAAATGTGGATGCTGATCTTTTTGGAATCTTTACGACAAGACCAACTTGGCGATCAAGGAATCTTGCAGCTTTGATTGAGTAGATAGCTAGCTAGGTCAATGCGAAATGACAATATATGCAAACAACCTACTTACGTACTATATATACAAAATATTATTATCACAACTTACCTGTCCGAATAGCACCACAAACATATGATATAGTATATTCGCACCAATCATGAAGTTTTGAACACCGTCCATAATGGAACCACAGGACTTTGTTTTGTTTTGTTTTGTCAGAGATTTATCACTTTTTTTCTAGCTTGCTTGCTTGATCATTCAGGACAGAATAACAGTTGTCATTTGTCCATGTACTTGATTAAATGCATTACCCATCTCTCAGGGTAGCTAGGTTTCTATACATGAACTATGAAAATTATTCACCTTTCATATATTATAACTCAATTTACGTTAATCACAGGGATAATAAGATCGAGGAAGGAACCATCGATCAATATGTGCCCTCCGACTATATGTGTATTACGTATATATACACCTAGCTTTATCTTTGACATATTTGAAATGAAATGCTTAATTAGTCTCCAAAGTCTAAGAATTGACTTTCAAAAAATTTGTATGTGGAATATCTCTGTCACGTCATCATATGTGTTGAGTAACAGACAAAGTTAATTAAAACTTTCTCTCAAACTAATAAATATCTTAGAGACGATATAACATCGCTTTATTGATTACTTTTTCCCTTCAACTCCAAATGATCAATGAATATATATACATATATTACTCTTTCAATTCGTTCGATTTTATTAATAATATTACTTGATTGGGATAATTTCGAAAATTTCGGTGAAATTTTTGTTTTTGAGGGGGGTCGAAATTTTAGAGCCATACCATAAAAATTTCGAGTAAATTTCAAAAATTTCGGCGAAATTTTCCGAAATTTTCGAAATCAAACTCAAACCCTAAAAATCAAAATCACAATTTCACAAAATTGGCACCTCAAACTTTAGGGGAATTGAAGCCTACGGTGAGAAAAGGAAAACCCACAAAAAAAAAGGGTGATCGGAGCTCGGAGGTGGCCTGAATCGGCGAAAGAATCCAGCGGTGGCTGACTTTTATTTCGCAATTTCCGATGCTTGTGGTAGCTGGCCGGCGTGGAGGAAGGGTGGGAGAAGATGGCCGGTGCCTGGGGGTCCCGCTGGTGGCCTTGGGTTGACTGGAAAAGGCCGGCATGGTGGCCGGAAATGGAGGTGCTGCTGCTGTGAGGGAGGAAGGAAAAAAAAAAAAAAGAAGAAGGGGAAAGGAGTCACGGGCAGGGAGGAGAGANGAAAAAAAAAAAAAAGAGGAAGGGGAAAGGACTCACGGGCAGGGAGGAGAGAGAGAGGAAAGAAGAAAAAAAGAAAAAAAAGGGGAAAGTAGGCTGGGCTCACTCACGGGCAGCAGCAAATGTAGAGAAAGAAAGGAAAGAAAAAAAAGGAAGGAAAAGAAAAAAGGAAGGAAAAAAAAAGGAAGGAAGGAAAAAAAGAAGGAAGGGAAAAAAAAAGGAATGAAAGAAAAGAAAAAAATTTAGAATTGATTGGGATTTGACCATTTAAGATATTTAGACAATTGAAAACAAAAATAGTTTGAGATTTTGTTTAGTTCTTTAGATTTGAGTTTCATTTTATCTTTATTTTTGAGATTTCGTTTGGTTTTTGGTTTTGGAGTTTCGTTTTGTTATTTTTAAACCCTAAACCCTTATAGATTTCTATATTAAAAAGTATTTAAAAATACCCTAAAAGGCCTAATTCTCTAATATTTTATATCTTATCCTAAAAAATATAAAATATAAATAATATACTAATTTCATTTATTAATTATACTAATTTTATTTAACTGTATTTGTCTCCAGCGCGCATTATAATCACCTTAATACATGAAATCTATTATAAAATTTGGTTTCTTCACTATTTTTTTATCAATATAGTAGATTATATGTTAAATAAACATATAGTAAAGTTTCATTCAAAATTTCTGTATTTTAATAGTAATTTCCATCATTTCTTTCAAAACTCTAGCGAAATCGAAATTTTATCGAAATTTCTGTCGAAACTTCCATCGAAAATTTCCACAGAATCGAAATTTAACTCCTTGATTGGGATACATCTATCTATAGCTATCAATATATGCATCTTGCATGATATTTGATATAT
>QANT01001317.1:0-16047 GCA_003254885.1 Purshia tridentata | reverse complement strand
TGCGTTAATAATTGAACGAGATGGCCAACAGCATCTAGTGTTCTATGTGAGCAAGAGCCTCGTGGAAGCAGAGACTCGATACAATGCTTCGGAGAAATGCGTCTTNTCACTGCCAAAAGGAAGCTTCGGCAATATTTCGAAGGGCATAAGATAGCAGTGATCACCAACCAACCTGTTCGGGGAATTCTCGCCAAACCAGACCTCTCCGGAAGAATGATGAAGTGGGCCATCGAACTGGGGGCATTCGATATAGATTTCAGGCCACAGACGGCCCGTAAAGGGCAGGCAGTGGCAGACTTCTTAGTCGAAGCACATAAACCCCTAAACGTGTTCGAAGAAGATCAGAACGAAAATGCATGGGAGCTATACGTGGATGGATCCTCGAATGCGCTAGGCGCAGGAGCAGGCATAATTCTACGAACCCCAGATGGTTTCGATTTGGAGTTCGCCTTAAGGTTGGATTTTCCAGCTTCTAACAACGTGGCAGAATACGAAGCCCTTGTTAATGGTTTACGAATTGCTGAAAAAGTCAAGGCGCAAGTTCTTAAAGTCTATAGTGATTCTCAGCTCGTAATAAACCAAGTAAATGGGGAGTACGCCACCAGAGATGAAAAGATGGAGGCATACCAAAAGCTGGTAACCGAGATAACTTCTCGCTTCAGGAAAGTAACTTTCTCCCAAGTGCCCAGAGAACAAAATCAGGCAGCCGATCACCTGGCATGCGAAGCCTCAACTTCGGAAGGTCTTCGATCCGTAAGGATCGAGCAGCTACACACACCTAGCATCACAGAGGAACCAACCACCTTGATGATCAGACAAGGTGGAACGAATTGGATGACGCCCCTGATAGAGTATCTTCGCTCGGGTACAGCACCAACGGATCCAGCTGAAGCACGGAAACTAAGAATGCGAGCAGCCAGGTATGTTTTGATCGATAACGTATTGTTTAGAAAATCTTTTTCAGGGCCGTTGCTGCGCTGTCTTGACCCAGTTCAAGCTGAATGGCCGCTCTCAACAATTCATGATGGTTCATGTGGAAACCATGCCGGAGGACGAAGCTTAGCACACAAGGCACTGACGCAAGGATACTTTTGGCCGTACATGGCAAAAGATTCAGAAGTTTATGCTCGGAAATGCGACCAGTGTCAACGTTACGCACCCATAAGCAGACAACCCGCTGAGGATTTGAATTCAACGTGGGAACCATGGCCGTTCGCAAGGTGGGGTATGGACATAGTGGGGCCATTGCCAACTGCCCCTGGAGGAAAGAGGAATGTACTCCTCGTAACGGACTATTTCACCAAATGGGTCGAGGTAGAAGCTTACGGAGCGATCGATGCTACTACTGTCGTTCGATTCGTTTGGAGAAATGTGATATGCCGTTTCGGAGTACCACGAGCCATAGTCACGGACAATGGCACACCATTCAACAACAAGAAGTTTAAAACATTTTGCGACGAAAAGGGAATTCAACTCCATTTCTCCTCTCGAAGCTACCCCCAGGCAAATGGACAGGCAGAGAAGACGAATAGAACAATCTTCGACAATATCAAAAGACGACTCGAAGGAGCCAGGGGAAAGTGGCATGACGAACTCCATCACGTTCTGTGGGCATATCGAACTACTAAACGAAGACCAACTGGAGAATCACCGTTTTCCTTAACCTTCGGAGTAGAAGCAGTGATCCCCACGGAGATAGGACTGCCAACCACAAGAACGTTATCAGCCGAAAATGAGGAATCAAACGCAATTCAACTTCGACACACATTGGACCTTGCAGAAGAAAAGAGGATGACAGCATCAATTCGGTTGGCAAATTATCATAGCGTGGCAGCCCGACATTTCAATCAGAAGGTACGCCATAAAACCTTTAGAATTGGAGATTGGGTCTTGAAACGAATTATGGACCAAGGACCTAAATCGGGGGAACTACCAGAATCTGGAAAGTTCAAAAAAGTATGGGAAGGTCCTTACGAAGTCATGGCAGTCTTCGGAAAGGGGGCCTACAAACTTCGAGAACTCCGGACTAGGAAGGAACTGCCGAGACCTTGGAATGCAATTCATTTGAAAAAATATTACGTTTGAAATCTTCCTTATTTATGTAACAGTATATTGATATTAATAGCAATTGATTTATGTAACAGTGTTTTGATATTAATAACAATTGATGAATTCCAGTAAAAATTACATATTATTCTCGGAATGAGATAAATGACTTAGAAAGCATCAAGAAAAGGCATACGTCTTCGTACGGTTCGAGCGCTCCGATCGAAGCAATGAATATAGCACACAAGGAAACACGTGTGCTTCGAACGCCTTCGATCGAAGCAGTGAAAGCTCGAAAGTATGAAGCACAAGGAAGCACGTGCGTTTCGAACGCCTTCGATCAAAGCAATGAATGCTAGTAAATGCTCGAAAGAAGGCGTTCAAAGAAATCACGTGCGACATGATCGAAGCATTGAAATGCTCGAAGAAATAACACGCACGGAAACACGTGCACTTCGAACGCTTTCGATCGAAGCAGTGAATAGATCGAAAGAAGGCGTTCAAAGAAATCACGTGCGACATGATCGAAGCATTGAAATGCTCGAAGAAATAACACGCACGGAAACACGTGCACTTCGAACGTTTTCGATCTAAGCAGTGAATAGATCGAAAGAAGGCGTTCAAAGGGATCACGTGCGAAGCACTGAATGCTCTAGTAGCGACACGCTTGCATACGAAGAACGTCTTCGATCGGTGCAATGAATGATCGAAAGAAGACGTTCATAAAATACGAACGCAATAAGATAACAACTGAAATATAGAACGTTCGAAAGAAGGCGGTCGAAGAAATGAAAAAGCTCATCTTTTATTAAAATAAAAACAGGTTACAGAAAGAAATGCATGAATAACAAAGGCTCGAAACTCAAAGAGCCCTTCATGGAATAACCACCTCTTCGCTCAGGCATTCCCAATCCAAATTGGGAAAGAGTGCCCGAGCTTTTGACTTGAAATAATCACACCACTGGGTGAAACCATCCTGGAAACCAGTGGAATGCGCTGAACTGGTAAAACAGCGCGCTTCATGGAGAAGTTGTTTCAGACGATCCACCTCCCGATTAGCTGCAGTCAAGTCAAAACGAGTATCACGAAGACGACATTCGAGGAGGATCCTCGAAGAATGGATCGAATCGACACTTCTCCTCGAAGGCCCAGCCTCAAAGCGATGGGGTCGATTCAGAAAAGGAGGTCGAGTCGACCGAAGCGAACGAGGACCCTCCGATTTGCGTATCGAGGACAAGGGTTTGGAGACGTCATGTCTGGGCTCCATTCCATTAGACCTCGAGTAAGAACGGGACTTGGAGGAAAGGCTAGCAGCAGCCTTTGAGTCCATTGACTCCGAAGAGCTCAGGGAAACAGAAAGCTCAGACGAGGCAATTGTTTTTCTCTTTTTGCTTGCCCGAAGTTCAAGGTGAAGTTTAATCTTACGATCTTTAGCCATGAATATCTCAAGGCAACGCACAGTAAGCACAACTTTCGTGAAATCAAAGGTAAGAAAGAGCAGGTATTTATACTTAGAAAAATTTCCTAGAGATATGGACTTTACGATTGTCATTAAATATGGGGCTTTATGTTACGATTTGTATTTTAAATTGAAATTCGAATTTCGAAATCAACAGAATTTAAAGCATAAAACACAAAATTTGAAGGAAATGCCGAAATTAAATTAATCACCAAAAGTTAGAAGCTCTAAAATATTCAGTACAAAAACAGAATAAAAACAAAAAAATAGAAGGCTATGTCTCGGGCAGGGGATTGGAAGCAACGACCTCCGAAGACAAAGGGGGCACAGAGGCATCAGCACCAGGAGCAGAGGGAGCAGAGGAAGGATTCTCGCCTGGGATCTCCACGACCTCATCATCCGAAGAAGGGCTCGAGGCAGGGGCCCGATCGCCTGGACGCATCCCCAGAAGGAAGTCATACGGCTCCTTGACCCCTTGAAGAGCATCCACAGCTTTAGGGCCCTCGTAGAGGCGACCGTCTTCAGGTTCAGCCCTCTGAACCCAACCAAGCCTAAAAAACCGAGCCCGATCAATGCCAATCAAGGTTTGGCAATCATCGAACTCGGCTTGGCGTTCAGCCCTCTCGACCGCCAGCTCCTTCTCCAACTTAGCCACTCGAGCCCTAGAAGCCTCGAGTTCCTTCTGTGCACCTTCGAAGTTCTCCGCGTGCAGATCCCTATCCTCTTCGGCCCTGCATCGACCGGCATTTGCCTCTGCCAGCTCCTTCTTAACTTGGGAAAGTAGCGCCTCGGCGTCAGCAAACTTCTTCCTCGCAGCCTCCCCCTTCTCAGCCTCTTGACGAAGTTCGTGCTTCACCGCCAGTAGACGACTAGTCAAATCCACATTCAAGGCATTTATCTGCAAAAGAAAGACAAACAGTTAGTACACGAAGGGAAGCGTTCGAAAAACTAAGTGTCGAAAGGCTAATTACCGTATAACTGGCCACGTGGGTTGCGGCAATAAGAGCCCCATCATTCATCTGAGTGATCCCAGCGGCATCTCTCGGGAGCACGCAACCCCTCATAATGGCGATCGCGGTGCTTTCATCATGAATGGCGGTGTCACTCAGCAGAACACGAGTACCATTGGACCTCTTCATGTCAGGGATGAACGGGGGAAGGGGAACGGTAGGCCGAGCACTCGAATTTGCAATTCGAGGGGGAGAAGAGGTGGTTAGAGGAGGCGGTGGACTTTGAGTTGCAGTAATCGAAGGGGGTGGGTCGATAGCAGTTGTCGAAGACACACGAACATCGTGAACAGGTCCCTCCTCGATCATCGGAGTGACCTTCGTCATCTTCGCCTTCGGAGGGACCTTCCCGTCATTTCTTTTTCTTTTTCTCTCAAGAATGGGGTCCTTCGCGAGCTCAAGCTTTCTTCGTTGCATGTCGACCCCCTCAGTGTCAGAAGCAGTCTCTTCAGAGTCCACCGAAAGAGCGTCGACCTGAGCCCTGAACTTCGCTCTCAGCTGGTCGATCCTCTTCCTTCCGTTGCTAGTCAAGGCCAAGTCCTCCGAACGCAAGATTAAGCCACCCACGAAGTCTCTGGGAGAGTAGCCTTCGAAGCCCGAGCGTTTCTCCTCGGAATAAGGCGCGTAAATGATAGACTGGCGCTGGGAACTGATTCGGTGGAGAACTTGGGGCGTAGAAAACCAACCGATACTGTGCTTCGGATTCCCAAGTTCGAAGTGAGCCTTGAGGGCCAATAACCTATCGTGGACTAACCTGGCCTCCGTAAAACAAGTTTTATCTGGAAAAAGAAAGCGAAGAATATTAGTGATCGACAAACGTTGGCAAATGACATCAGAGTCAAGATGATGATATTCATCGAAGTGGGGAATACCAGGGGAATGGGAAAAACGGGTTGGAAGAGGCACATTGTTGAGCTCGGGGGCAGCCCACTCGCCGGTCAACATCACCGGCCTACCTTTCCAACCACAATGAGAGGTAGGGCGATCGTGAAAGAGTTTAGGGGCGTCGGGTTTTGGAGTAAAATAAAAAGTGCAAGACCCATCGAGTTCGTTGACCTTACTCCACTTGTAACAGAAGAAGAAGTCAACGAACCCGAAGGCCGCCCCCACAGAAAGCCCAAAACCCAGAAGAGCGGAAATAAGCTGGAAGCAACTGGGGTTTAGTTGAAGGGGGTGAACACCCATTTTGTTGAAGATAATGTGGAAAAGGGGGTGAAGAGGAAACCTAATATATTGCAAAGAATCGGCCGAAATTACTAGCGACCCCTCTGGGATACCCTCCCCAGTAGTTACACAACAATTTTCTGGAAGGGATTGGACTTTGACAGTGGGAGGAACCTCGTAATCCCTAACTATTCTCTTAAGTTGTTCTACTGAAGGATTCCAATGATAAACGAGTTGAGTGAGTTTTCCCATAGTAAAAGAGAAGGGAGAAGGACTTACACGAGAATATAGGTGGAGAACAAATTAAGAGTCACCGAAGACCTTGGGCGAATAGCAGAAAAAGGCAGGATCGGAGAAGAGGGTTACACTCAGGAGGCACTGCTGAGATTTCAAAATGTGAAGTTCTGAAGGTTAAAAAGCAAAACTTAAATAGGCAGAAGGATTCGAAAAATGAATGGCTGGGGAAGCTCAGGGGTTCGAGAAGGGTAGAGGTCGAAAAGACGCACCTCGAGGCAAACAAAAAACACCTTTTCACCTTACGCCGTCATTTTTTCCTCTACCAGCCAGGGCACGACACGTGGCAGGCAGAGAGAAAAAAGGGGGCATTGTGGGCGTTAAAATGATTGGGCCCAAGCCCAAAACAAAAGCATAACCAGGCCCGGGGAAAAAGAAGCCAAACCACATGCTGAAACCCAAAAGGCCCAAGTGAAACAAAACCCAAAAACAGAAACGGTAATATTTCTTATATTAAAGACTTAACCCATATAAATCTCGCCCTTAATGACCCACGAACCCGAGTAAAGGCGCCAACGATCAAATGCATTAAAGAAAAATAACGGGAAGAAAATGGCGCGAAGGTAACGGTAGAGATTATTTTTGCTATATAGGAAATGTTGCGATGCCATGAAAGGGGACGGAAAAACAGAAACTTAGCAAGAGAAAAGATTTACTAAGAAACACTTAAGGGCTATTTCACTCATTTTGGCATCGGAGTGTCATTGCAGGTACACCCCATGGGATGTTTTCAATCATTCGAGGAGACAAAGAAGTTCGAAGCAAGCGCGACGTTCGAGCGGTGGGCTTGTAGTTAATTGATTCATTGTTGATTGTTAAAGTTAGGCCCAGCAAGAATTTTAGCATCAACAATGCTATATATGCGGATATGATTTTAAGGCTCATGGAGCTATGCTTAGATGACTAAGAAGCCAATTTGTTTAGTTTGAATAACTGCAGATTAGATAAATGCAGAATAGTGGATGTTGGGACCTAAGATGTATCTCTGTTTTTGATGATCGACTCTATTTCATCAATTGGAACAGTGGAATGAATGCAAGGGAATCCAACTACTTGGTCTAACCTGCACAAATTGTATTCACTAATAGCTTTATGCCTTTATCTATCTCGGACCCATTTTCTTGTCCTTTCTCTTCTAGTTGTAGCACCGGCCAATTAGTTTTGTTGCCTTTTAAATTACAACTACTTAATTTTGCCTTCATTTAAGACAAGCTTGCTAACTTACTATGGAAGGGAAAGTGGAGCACAAGTTTGACATAAAGCCTTATGATGCAAATATTGATAAGTGTGGAAGGTTGTGCCAAGAAAGGACAGAGAAGTCCATGATCAAGAATAGACAAGTACAAGTACCCATTTTCTTCCACATGTTTCTCTTGTCGTATATGCATATGTCATGTCTTAATCCGAAATTTAAAGATAAATTTCGAACTATGAAGTGAATCATAATATAATTATAAAATTAGCTTTTATAGTCAGAATGTGATGGGAAAAATAAGATAAATAAAATTAAACTCCGTTCAACTATTATACCATAAAGGAAATCAAGCTTAATTATAAATTCAGTCTTTCTCTTTTACTTTACACTAGTTTCTACTCAAATCAAAATCAACATCTGATTCGGTTCTCCTTTAATCACAAATCCTATTTTTAGTTGGCTCGACACTAACTCTCGCTACATGCAATCTATGAAAGAGAAAATTCTAACCAACAGCTCAATAGGGACATAAGACCTCACCAACGCATCTGCTTTTGTCGCATATGCATTTGCTTTTTCTTGCAAATTCGCTTTATCTTGCATATTTTAGAACCACTCTTGCAAAGATGATCTATAATAGGTGATTTAAAATGGAAACGGTTTCGATCATGTATCAATATTGCTAAAATTATAATTTTAGGAAGTAGGTTGACTTTGAGGTACTCCCAAGGGGTGACTCAAAAATTGTTCAACCAAGACTAAACAAAATATATTCAAATCCCACAATCTCTCGTATTTCAAGATATACATACATTACCAATAATTATTTGGTCTAATAATGTAGAAATGGTATCTTCAGAACTTAATTTTCTTATTGACATTCAAAGATACTAAATACACAGCCAAGCAACCAAGTGTCCAACTGAAGCCCACAGGCTGGGCTTAGCCAAAACCACCTCAAGGCTTATCACTTGGACTAATTCAAAATAATTCAAATGTAGTCAAATCAGTTACAACCAGTTTAAAGCAAACAGAAGTCAAAAAGATAAATGGATAGCTAATGGAATGGATATTGTTAACAAATAATACTTTTTTTTTGTCTGTAGGGAAATATTCAAAGTTCAATTATATGAACCAGAGTTGTTTATTAATTAATAACAAAAACAGGCATTAATTAATATTGTAATTAATTAATCAAGTATGATTTTACGCTTGAGAAGAACGAATAATCCAACGTGGACTCCATGAAGAGTAGTGAGGGGAGAACGCCCTGCAATTTTGTTGGAGTATCGATGAAAGAGTGGTTCTAAAATTTCATTGCCGAAGTGTTTAGTGAGAATGGTGTCGAAGCCAGCTCTACATTCTTGTGCAGTAGGCAATGGCCGAGGCCCAGGAGCTGGTTGGACCTCCATTCTCAATGTATCAAACCACCCATTTTTCTTTATTATTGTTCGCAGCTCCTCCCTGGAGGGGCAGTACATTGGCAAGTTGAAACTGTCAAATCTTTCTTGGCTTATTAGGCCCTGCACATACGTACAAATTCAACTTACAATTAATGTCTATATAAATTTGAAATAGGTTTGCATAGCTTGCACGTCTACTACCTAACTTAAATAGCTAGCTTGTACGTCTAGCTACCTAGCTTAAAAAAAGGTCAAGTACTAGGGGAAAGGTATCTTACAAAAAAAATGTATAGATGGAAAGTTGAGTGAGTTAATAAATAGTTAAGAATAATATTTGGGTCACTTTTTGGGTTTTGACTGGCGTAAAATTGAAATTATTCACTTTTTAGATTACTTATTATAAATTATTTTTGCAAATAATCAATTCAATTGAAAATTTTTTAATTATATAATCGTTGTTAATTAAATAGAAAAAATTAATGATTTGGTTCAAAAATCACTTTTTAATCGAAACTATTTATTTATTTTTCTATATAATCGATAACAATTATATAATCAAAAGATCTCTAATTAATTTGATTTTTTTCAGAAATGATCTTTAATAAATAAACGATTCCGATCATGCGTCGGCATTATTGAAATTGCGATTTAGAGAAATAAGTTGACCTTGAAGTGCCCAAGGGATGACTCAAGTATTGTTCAATAGTTAAAAGGGATAACTTATTAAAAAAATAAGACCTGGATTTTCATAAATAACAAAAGAGTTTGAAAGGGTTTTCCTTAATTTACTATAAAAAAATCAACAAAATATCTAATTACTGGTGTTATTTACGTAATTTGTAAAACAAATCACAAACAAAAGTACAGTCCTCATTAAATTACACCAAGAAATCATGATGTTTAATTTAGATACATACCTCATTAACCATATCCGAAAGAATGGACTCCATGGGTTCAAAAAAAGGGGCAGTAGAATGTTGTGCCGGAAGCGTGCCATCCGGACGCCCTGGAAGCAAAAGCAGCAATAACCCTCGAGGTGCAAGCTCTTGGGCTCGTGCGCCAAGGAAAGACTCATGTCCTTGGCGTACTGAGCCCAATATGCCAGTCCAACTTCTTTGGCAGAAGAAGCGTACAAAATCCTGCCTTTGTTGAATGCAGGAGAGTTGACATCAACCACCTCTGGTGGTATCTTAGAAAGCCACTGAACAGCATACGCAGAGTAAACAATGTCTAGAGATGCCTGGGGAAACAATCTTCCATGAAAAGATCCCGGAACCCCGGCCGCGAAATATTGCCTATCTCGAGGGAGATTGGAAAAGAGATGGTTGAAATCGTTCGAAACCACATCGCTAAAATATACTTGAAATTCCAGTGGGAGGTCATCGCCAGCAGCTGACTGGCTGGTACAGACGTACCTCCTTTGGTCCTCCCTATCTTGACAAGTTTTTGTACTTTGCTCTTTCCCACAGAGTATAGTAGGTGGTACAGACGTACCTCCTTTGGTCCTCCCTATCTTGACAAATGAGAAAAATAGGAAAAAAGAAGGATAAGAACTGAGTTACTTTGAGGGAACTCAAGCCTCCAGATTCACACAAGTGAATATAATAATTCTCCCATATCTCCTTTATTCCTCTTCAAGTCTTTAAATAAAGACGTTACAAACACTGCAACTCAACAAAATAGGGAAATCTTAACAAATAACAAAAGTGTCCCACTCTATCCTAAATAATAGGAGATAATGGACTTATATGAACTCAACTAAAGAACAGGTCTTACTCAACCACTAAAGAGACCCAATCAACATTAGTAACCCGTAACATCTCTCCCCCCCTAAAGAGGGCCCTTGTCCCCAAGGGCCAAATCTGGAAACTGAGTTTGCATGAACTCCACCGCTTCCCATGTCGCATCAGCTGGGGAAAGACCTTGCCAATGGACCAATATTTCCTTCTTGCGGCGCCGGACTCGCTGCTCCAAAACAACTAGAGGTTGAGGAAGAAATCCCTCATGGCTTAGCACGGGCAGCTGTGTCTGAATGTCAATGTTCTCACCTACCTTCTTCTTAAGTAAAGAGACATGAAAGATAGGATGGACTTTGGCATCACTGGGCAATGCTAACTTATAAGCCACCGCACCGATTCGCTGTAAAATTTCAAATGGACCATAAAATTTGGGAGAAAGCTTCAAATTTTTTCTGGAAGAAAGTGTCAACTGTCGGTATGGTTGAAGCTTTAAATAAACCCAATCACCAACTGAAAACTCTCGTTCAGTATGTTTTGAGTCATAAATCCTCTTCATCCTATTTTGCGCTGCTTTAATGTTTACCTTCAGCTGTTGGAGAATCACATCTCTTTCCAAAAGTTGTTGCTCCACAGCAGCCACCTTAGCCGTCCCTTGGACATATGTTAAAAGAGAAGGTGGGGTGCGGCCATACACTACCTCAAAAGGTGTCTTTTTTATGGTGTAATGCCAACTAGTATTGTAACAATACTCCGCCCATGCTAGCCATTGCACCCATTTCTGAGGGTGAGAACTAGTGAGACAACGAAGGTACATCTCAAGTGTACGATTAACCACCTCGCTTTGTCCGTCCGTTTGGGGGTGGTATGCGGAGCTAAAGTTGAAGTTGGTCCCATTTAACTGAAACAATTCCTTCCAAAATTTGCTTGTAAAAGTTGGGTCTCGGTCACAGACTATTGATTTGGGCATCCCATGCAATCGAAATATTTGATCAAAGAAAATTTGTGCCACACTAAGAGCTGTGTAAGGATGGGATAAGGCCATAAAATGAGCATACTTGGATAATCGATCTACAACCACAAAGATAGTAGATTTACCTTTAGAATTTGGCAACCCATCAATAAAATCCATGGAGATATCCTCCCAAATCTGAACAGGAATCGATAGGGGCTGTAAAAATCCTGCGGGAGTAAGGTGCTTTGCTTTGTGTCGTTGGCAAACGTCACAAGCTTTGACATATTCCTTGATTTGCTTCCGCATACCTCTCCAATAAAAAGAAGAACGAATGCGTTGTAGAGTTTTGAAAAAACCTTCATGAGTACTTCCATGGAACTGGTGAATAATATCATGAGTGAGTGAAGAGTCTTCAGCAATGTAGATTCTGTCTTTGAACATGAGAATGCCATTGTGAAAACGCCAAGGACCCACAGCTTCTCCCTCTTGAACTAGTTGTACGAGTCGTTGGAGCGATGGACGATCGTTGGTCTCTGCTTTGATTGCCTCTAACCAATTAGGGAGTGGTTGAGAAAGCGCCACCACTTCTCTATGAATATCACCTTGTTCTTGGCGCCTAGATAGTGCATCAGCCACCACATTTTCCTTGCCCCTTTTGTAGACAATTACAAAATCAAATCCCATTAATTTATATAACCACCTCTGCTGTGCTACCGTGGTTATCCGCTGATCCCACAAGTATTTGAGACTCTGCTGATCTGTAAATACCACAAATTGCCTACCCAACAAATAATGACGCCACTTTTGTACAGCCAGAACCAGTGCCAACATTTCTTTTTCATAGGCTGAAAGGAACAAGTGTTTTCCTTGAAGAGCATGACTATAAAAAACAATGGGCCTGTTTTGTCATAGAACAGCTCCCACACTAGACCCCGATGCGTCACACTCCACAATAAAAGGCTCCGAAAAATCTGGAAGTGCTAATACTGGTACGAGGGTCATTGCTTCTTTGAGTTGGTGAAAAGCCTGCTCTGCAAGAGAATTCCAAGAGAAAGAATCTTTCTTCAAGAGCTTTGTGAGAGGGGCAGCTATCTTACCAAAATTTCTTATGAATTTTTGGTAATAGCCTGTTAAGCCCAAAAATCCTCGTAGAGCCTTGGGTGTATGAGGAAGTGGCCAATCCATCATAGCAGATATTTTATCAGGGTCAACTGCCACGCCTGTATTGGAAATCACATGGCCTAGGTAGTTCACTGCTTCCTGTCCAAATTGACATTTTTCAAGCTTGACACATAACTTGTTACTCCTCAAGATGGAAAAAGTGATCGCCAAATGCTTCAGATGTTCAGCCCAAGTTTTGCTGTAGATCAAAATATCATCAAAGAAAACCAAGATAAATTTCCGGAGGTGGCCAGTAAATACCTTGTTCATGAGCACTTGGAAGGTGGAAGGGGCGTTGGTCAGGCCAAAGGGCATCACCAAAAATTCATAGTGACCTTGGTGAGTGCGAAAAGCTGTTTTTTCCACATCACTGGGATGCACTCTTATTTGATGATAGCCTGAACGCAAGTCCAACTTGGAAAAAATTTGTGCCCCATGTAATTCATCTAAAAGTTCATCAATCACTGGAATAGGAAACTTATCTTTGACTGTGATCTTGTTTAATGCTCGGTAATCAACGCACATCCGCCATGAGCCATCCTGTTTCTTGACTAACAGAACTGGAGACGAATATGGACTGTTACTGGGACGGATTACTCCAGTTGTCAACATTTCTTCGACTAACTTTTCAATCTCCGTCTTTTGGAAATGTGGATATTTGTATGGTCTAACAGAAACCGGTCCTTGGCCAGGCAATAATGGAATTCGGTGATCTTGGGACCGAACTGGTGGAAGTTCTTTTGGTGCTTGCAACACGTCAGCATAACTTGTGAGGAGGGATTGCACTTCCAATGGAACATTTGGCTTGACTGGCTGCATAGGATGAAATCCTAAGGAGTAAATGTGGAAGAGAAAACCATCCCTTTGCTTTCTCACCGCTTGCTCTAATTGGTGCATATTTACCACTTTATTCTCAGGAAGGGACAACCCTTGTAGAACCACTTCTTTGTCATTTATTTTAAACTTCATCTGCAACTTGGTAAAATCCCAAACAATTGGTCCCAGAGTACAAAGCCACTGAGTCCCTAATACCACATCATAACCTTCAAGTGGTAGTAAATAAAAGTCCACATAAATTGGAACTCCTTGTAAATTGAGTTGGACATGTGTGCACTTACCAGAACTTTGTAATTTTGCCCCAGAGGCAACCATAACCTCAAATCGTCCCCCCAATTGTGGCTTCAATCCCACCTTGTTAGCAAACTTCTCGCTTACAAAATTGTGAGTGCTCCCCGAGTCAATGAGCACATAAACGGCCATATGATGAATACTTCCTTTAACTCTCATGGTCTCAGGCGCTCGTGCTCCACAAAGTGCATTGAGCGATATAGCTGGAGTTTCATCTACTTGTTCTTCAATTGGACCATCAGTTTCCATAACCAGATCACCGTCTTCTTCCTGCACACATACTTCAAGGACAAATAATTTCTTACACCGGTGGCCAGGGCTAAACTTCTCATTGCAGTTATAGCAAAGCCCTTTACTCCTTCGTTCTTGTAGCTCTGCTGGGGACATTTTTCTGACCGGAAGAGAAGATTGTGTGGGAGATGTTACCGACCTTGTAGCTGGTGAAGTCGCTCTTCGTTGGGACAAATTTCGAGCTTCATATAAACGAGCCAACCCAATGGCATCTGTTAAGGAGGCGGGTCTGCCAGCCTGCACATCAGCTCGAATAGAGTCTCGTAAACCACTCACAAAGCAACTCACTTGCCTTGATTGCGGAAGTTGTCCTGCCTTAGCCAAAAGTCGCTCAAACTTCGCTTGATATTCCTGTACCGTTCCACTTTGTTGTAGCTTAGTAAGTTCTCCAAAAAAATCACAGAATTGATTAGGACCAAAGCGGGAAACAAGATTGTTTCGAAATTGTTCCCAAGTAAGGGAAATCATTTCCTGTTTTAAGAGCTGATACCATAACTGAGCATCTCCTTCAAGGTGGAATGAAGCTAATGATACTCGATCACCTTCGGGAGTGTCTTGAAAGTCAAAGAATTGCTCTGCTCTGCACAACCAACTGGTTGGGTCTTCTACACCATTGAAGCGTGGAAAATCAAGCTTCACCAATTTGGGTGCCAAGGATGCACTAGATCCTGAATGGTTCCTCCCGCTACTGACACTGCTTCTCTTCTCATTAACAGAAGCTGAATTTTCCTTGGAGATGAGTGTGAGCTGTTCCATCCGTGCATTGAGCTTCTCAAACATGCCTGTCATTTCCTCCAGCATTTTTTTCTGCCCATTGGACAAGGAAATCATAGTCTGCTCTAATTGATCGACACGTTGGTCCATGCCTGAGCTTTGATACCACTGTGGTACAGACGTACCTCCTTTGGTCCTCCCTATCTTGAAAAATGAGAAAAATAGGAAAAAAGAAGGATAAGAACTGAGTTACTTTGAGGGAACTCAAGCCTCCGGATTCACACAAGTGAATATAATAATTCTCCCATATCTCCTTTATTCCTCTTCAAGTCTTTAAATAAAGACGTTACAAACACTGCAACCCAACAAAATAGGGAAATCTTAACAAATAACAAAAGTGTCCCACTCTATCCTAAACAATAGGAGATAATGGACTTATATGAACTCAACTAAAGACCAGGTCTTACTCAACCACTAAAGAGACCCAATCAACATTAGTAACCCGTAACAGTAGGGGTAGGCATCAACCTGCCCGCCCCCACTTACCTCTCGAGCTGTCACTCGTTTAGTCTCCGCGCGACCCACCCGATAGTCAATGGCTCGAATTTGGGTTTCCTCCTTCACCACCCATCACCATTCATTTAACCAATTATGCAATATAGGGAATAAGATAAATGTCTTCTACAAGAGTCAAGAGCTTGTAAAATTATTATCTATTTACATAATTATCTTACTCATCACTTTCCTCACTTATGTAATTTAAGAAACATTATTTCTATACTTTGGAGAGAAAATAAGTCTTTTTTTATGGGTGAAATAGGGATCATTAACATCATCCTAATCATATACATAAATAATTTGCTTCAATTTAGGAAGGTTAGCATGCATATAAACCCACTATTACCCTTTTTAATTTCCACTATACCTAAACGGCCCACCCGTCACCGATTTGCTCCAACCCGCTTCCTGATTAACTTGCAACCTCCCCGCTCATTGACTATTCGGGTGGTGGTGGGTTGAGCTCCCACTCGATCCACCCCACCCATCGCCCACCCTAGTGTACAGCAATGCACCGTCGCACGTGAAGACATGGGGCACCATGGAGTACAACTGCGATTGCTAGATCTGATTCATTTTATTTTTCCTAGATTTGATTCATTTTGTTTGTATTAGAAATCCTTGTCATCAGAAATTAAAATTAAAAAAGCAAGGAAGAGAAGAATGAATGAAGAAAGGAAGCAAGGCTTATGCCCAACGTCATCCCACACCTGTTTCATATGGATTTTTACGGTTTCTTTCTTTTTCTTTTTTTATTTTCTATTTGGACACTTTAAGGCTTAGTTATTTGCTTAGGGACATATGTAATATCATGCATATATGGCATCATTGGATTTCTATTGCAATACCAAGATTTCAATTTTGGGAATTTGGACGAATAGGAGGCATAATTTTTTCGTCGAAATATTCAAACAGTATAGTTCCTAGTATTTTCAA
>QANT01001316.1:0-29884 GCA_003254885.1 Purshia tridentata | reverse complement strand
CTGAGGTGCGTCTGTTGTTTTGTTATCTTTTTTTTTTGGGTTTCTGGATTTTATAAGCGCGGGTAACACAGAGTCAACACAAGCCGTTCGGTTTCGTACCCGTTTTAATACGCAGGAAGGAAAAATTAAAAAATCATAAGTTTCTCAGCTTAGTGGTATTCACCATTTTACCCCATAAACTACTTTGGTCTTAACATGATGCATTATGGTTAGTGTTGCTTTAGAAAGTTGATTTTGCATTTCTATAGCATTTTAGCATATGTCACTTAAGTTGTTAAGTTGTGAGGGTATGATTGGAATATTGTCCTAACATATTCCACCTGGTACCAGGAACTGAGCTACATTGGGATCAGGGGGGATACGTGTCCCCCCTCACTCTGTCACTTCACTTGTGAACCTAAAGATGTGCCTATCGACCTGTATCTTCTCTGTGCCCATTGTGTCCCTACTTAGTCCTCTGGTTCCATCTTTGTTGGTTGGTGTTCTTTTAAGGGATGAGTTGCCTTGTCTTCTACCTTAGTTGGTTTTATCGAAGCAACATCTTTTGGATCTACCTCTTTCATAGAGACTAGTGGAACCTTGCACCCACTTAGGTCTAAGATTCAATGGTTGAATTGAAATCCCCATTTGAATTTTATCTATAAGTTTGACTTTTGGGTCTGTTCGCAACAGAGAAAGAAAGAGGAATATAGAGGAGAAAAAGAAAAAGAGAGAACAAGAGAGTGCTGACTGGTCGGAGTTGGGAGTGGTGCTGTCGGTGTTGAGGGGGAGGCTGCCAGAGAGTTCACAATGGGAGGGTGAGATTTTTTAATCGGGTTGGGGTGGAGTTGATGTGTATTATTCAACTAAAGGTGCCCCTCCTAGCCTAGTTTTCTAGCTCCGTCCTTACCTAGCACTCTCATCGGTCATCCCATTATAAACATCGCTAACATCCTTGGCCATATTATACGAGAACTTATAACTCTAATGGTTACAGTTATGAAAAAGTTAGAGTTTAACCTTTCTAACATTTCTCATTTGGAAAAAAATCTTATAACTTTTTTTAATTTTATAAATAAAGGTCTTTTTTTCTTCTAAATAAAGCCCTTTGACCATTGTCTTGTCAAAGAAAAATATTATAAATTCTTTTTATTTTTTGAGGGTATAAGGTAGGTATTCACCTCATAACTTCTTAAGGTATGGAATGAGATTTGTAAAGACTGTCCAAAATCTTAGAGTTAAAATCTAATATAAAGTCGATAGACCAGCGCTTGAGGAAGAAGTAAAAATGTACTGCTGAATTTCTCTACGACTTGGTATGTGTGAAAGAAAATAAAAACTATAGACTAATATTATATAACATAGAATGGTTACAAATATTATTAGACTTTAGTTAGAATTTAAAAAGTCATAAGACTTTAGTCAATAAATTATAAAACTAAAGGCCCTAAATGAAAATCTCACTAAATTTATTTAACATTTATATATAAAAGTATCATCAATTGATTATTATTTTGTCGATCCTCCCAAGGCCTTTCATAGTCTAGGCTTTACTTCTACGATATGTTTGGTCCCTACTCTTACCTGTGAGGCTATGTCCAAAACAAATACAAGATTTTACTTTTTAGGTACGGTAGATTAATGGAGATTTGAATTTGTGATACAATCTTAACGGGTTGAAATCTTTTGTTTACTAATAAATGAGTTCCAATTCCAAGCCTTCCTTGACAAAAAAAAAAAAATTTTTACTTTTTAGGTACGGTAGATTAATGGAGATTGTGAATTTGTGATACAATCGTAACGGGTTGAAATCTTTTGTTTACTAATAAATGAGCTCCAATTCCAAGCCTTCCTTGACAAAAAAAAAAAAAAAAAAAAAAAAACCATAAAGCCCAAGCCTCCAACATTGTCAACTAACAGATGAGAGACCACTAGGCAGTCTGGGCCTGTTTTCCTTTGTATCTTTAGGCCTCTTTCTGCCTTTGCTGTTTTTGTTGGGCTTTGACATTTGTTTCTTCTTTGGTTAATACATTTTTTATTTACCAAAAAGTAAAACATTGCCAAATGTCAACTAACAGATGAGATTACCTGTGAAACGACAACGTCTCTCGTTACAAGTCCACTTGGTAAAATCGTATTTTACTCATCCAGTTACCCTTTGGGCTTTGGAGCCAGAATGTTTTTTTTGGCGCCAGAAGGTAAAAATACAGGGTAATAACCTGTACACGAATGTCAAGGCAGATGAAAAAGCCGCGTAATTGAAAACTAAAACCTTGGCTTCGCGCCAAAATATGTTCTGATATAAAATGAAGGCGCGCCAAACATTCTTTAGTTTAATCCTCTCTTATTTCTCTCTCTTCGCTAAATCTCTGTTCTATTTCCTAAAACCCATTTTCCAATATCTGTGTTCTGCTTCCAATCCCAGTCCATGATCGAAGACATGGATACCAAACATGTGGTAGAGGAAGAGAAGGTCACAGTCGCAGAATGGGGTGACAGCCCAGGTGCGGCCATCAATTCCAACTTTGAAATTCCGATGGCAGTGGTGGTTAAGCGGACGAATACTAGCACCGGGGCTCGTATTTCGACCTTGATCAAGCAAGAAGGATTTGAGGAGTCAGATGAGGCCGAAAGGCTTCACGGGTCGAAGCCTCAAAGCTTGGTAAAGAACCAAGTTCCTGACAGTCAGGAGAGTTTGGTCCAACAAGCGGAACCTGTTTTGATCCAGATTAAGCAAGAGGCCTCTGAGGAGTCAGATGAGGCCGACACGCTACATGGGTCGAAGCCTACTTCGATCATAATCAAGCAGGAGATGGAGTCAGATGGGGCTGAAGTGCTTCACGAGTCTAAGTCTAAGAGCTTAGTACTGTATGAAGGTCCTGGTAGTGAAGAGGGTTTGATCTCACAAGCAGGACCTATTTCGACGGAGGTTAAGCAGGAGGACTCTAATGATTTAAATGAGGTTCACGAGTCTAAGCCTAATAGCTTAGTACAGAGTGAAGTTCCTGATAGTAAACAGGGTTTGATTCTACAGGTGGAGCCTATTTCCATGATCAAGCAAGAGCGCTCTGAGGAGTCAAATGAGGTGAAGCCTGAGAGTGTAGTAGAGAAGGAAGTTTCTGATCGCCAAAAGGATCATACCCAACTCCTAGAGAAAGTCAGGAAAGTCCGATCAGTTGTTGGGCCTGAAGTATCTTCAGGTGACATTAGAGAAGCACTCAAGAAATGCGGTGATGACCCAGAAGCAGCTACCGGTATGGTCATTGACAACGCGATGATGGCTAAGGAAGTGATGATGGTCAAGCAAACGAATACGAGACCTCAAAATTTGGAGGATGGGGACTTCCCTGTGGAGCCGGAATGGTTTTTGGTTGGAAGGACATTTGTCTCTGCGGTTTCGACTTCCAGAGGCAGGAAATTGTTAGACAATGAGATTGTTCATTTATCTTTTCCTTCCGCAACTTCCAGCTACAAAACCCAATGGATTGTTCGTTTCTCAACCAAGCGATTTGGAGAGGTATATCTATATTCTCTCATTGCACTTTATTCTTTGCCTGAGTTTCATTTTATATTGTTCTCTCTTTGCAGCTTCCCTGTGTTCTATTAAACAAAATTAAATATCTTTTTATTTGTTTGTTTAGGATTAAAGAATGATGTGTTCTACATATGATTAATTTTATAGATTGGTCGGCTTCCTATGGAATGGGCAAAATCTGTTATTCCTCTGGTAAACTCTGGTAAGGTTAAAGTTCGTGGGCGTTGTATAGCTGCACCAAAAGTCCTTTCTATGATGCAAGAGATTGTATTGTATGCAAGGTATAGGTCCTATCCATTTGTTACCACATGCATTCTTTGGACATAATCACCTCAGTAATGTCTGCTCTACTTAAATTCAATTGTTATTATGTTTTACAGTTTCTATATTCACCGTTCAATTTTAACGGAGGGTGGCCAGTCTTCATGGAAGATAGATGCTTCCCCCGTCATTGATTCTACAATTTATCCTCTCCTCACTCTGTTCAAATTGCTGAAAATTCAACCATATAAGAAGGTACTCCCAAATTCTCCTCTGGTGATATTAACATTCTAGATATACAAATCCAGCCACCAGAAACTCTACTTCTTGTTGCTTTGTGTTGTCTTGATATGTGGTTTGTTTTTTTTTTTTTTGCTTTGTACAGGCTGAATTCACCCCAGAAGAACTTGATTCCAGAAAACGCCTTTTGAATATTGAAGTATGTATTGCCATTATTATTATTATTTTTTGGAATGGTATCGATTGATTCTCTTTAAGATGGTTTGCTGATTCTCAATTTATTGCACACGATCTTTTTCATGCTGTGTCAATTATTAAATGCTACTGGGACCAACAAATTTTTGTACCAAAGATTCTTGCATGGTGCTTTGATTACTATTAATTTATGAATGCACAATCTGAGTGAGTTCTTTGCAAGAATAACATCCCTTGGTACAACCAAATCCTGGAATTGGTTTCAACGGTGCTATTTGACTTTGAATGAAAGTGTTTTGTGAATTACAATTAAATATAAAATTTTAAACATACGACTGAATGAGACCTTATTGGGTGTTTCTATACATATCATTGTTGCTGGCATGTATGCATCTGTAAACACATATTATCATAAATATATCTATGTCTCGTTGACCATAGACATGCATGTTTTCAAAACAGCGTATTGAAGATGGAGCTGCATCAGTGTTGCCCATAGTGAAACGAAGAAAGGGTGGCCAACAGAATCCAGAAGAAAACAATGATGAACAAGCCATTTCAGAGGCATCTTTAAATAAGATTGTTGGTGCAGCAGATGTATATGACTTGGAGGTAGGCACTTTGAATGCTTATATTTTTCATAAGAGGAATTCAGAGTAAATATGATTTTGAATGTCATCATTCATCAATATCCTCTCGTCTGACCTCTCTCACTCCCTTTCTAAACCTTTTAGGAGATGGAACCCCCAAGGACTCTCACTTGTGTTCTGAAGCCATACCAGAAACAAGCTCTCTATTGGATGTCAGAATTAGAGAAGGGAATTGATGTTGAGAAGGCAGCACAAACTCTTCATCCTTGCTGGGCAGCCTATCATATATGTGATGAGTATGTAGTTTAAAACTTTAAGGGAAATGAAAATGGAAGATTCTCTTCTTTTTTCTAGTCTATGGCAAGTGGCAACACATATTACAGCCCTTATAGTCAAATAAAATAGCTCTAAGTCTGTAATTTAACTAAAGACGTCATCTTCCAGGAGGGCTTCCTCAATCTATGTGAACATCTTCTCAGGGGAGGCAACCACAAAATTTCCAACTGCAACACTGATGGCAAGAGGAGGAGTGAGTTTTGTTATCATACATCTATTCCATATTTACTTTTATTTGTTCTAGCACATTGCTATGTTTTCTTTTTGGGTTTGGGGCTGGGAATGGATATTATAATTTATATTTTATTTCTAACCTCAACAGTGTCTTTATAGATTCTAGCAGATGCAATGGGACTTGGGAAGACTGTGATGACAATTGCTCTAATACTTGCAAGACCAAGCTCTGATAATATTGAAATTTCAAAGAAGAGGAAGATAGATCCAGCTATAAGCACCCCTTTGAAACCAAAGGGAGGCACTCTTGTTGTCTGTCCCATGTCTTTGTTAAGCCAGTGGAAGGTGAATCTTCTGTTTTTGTATTGAACAATTGTTATACAAAAGTTTGCACTTTTTATTTAAATTTTGACGCACCAATTAATGATGCCAGAAAGCTGAAGAAAGACTGTTCCATATCTCTAATTTATTTACTGATACCTTAAATGATAATTTGAATATACCATATTTCTCTTCTTTGCAAGATATCTTATCAGTTCTTTTAATAATCTCAGGATGAGCTTGAAACCCATTCAGAGTCAGAAAGTATATCCATTTTTGTCCACTATGGAGGGTACAACAGAACCACTAACCCCAAGGCAATCGCGGTACAAGATGTGGTCTTGACAACATATGGTGTCTTGGCTGCAGCTTATAAAAAAGTAAGGAGATATTACCTTCTCTTTTAGCCAATTCTTAGCATTTGTATTTTGTTAAATCCACTACACCCAGTCTATTTATCTTCTCATTTAACTCTTTTATCTTTGTACACATACACTGAAACTTCAATTATGATACAGGATGCGGAGGACAGTATTTTTCACCAGGTCAACTGGTATAGAGTGGTGCTTGATGAAGCACATACCATTAAATCTTCAAGGACCCAAGGTGCTCAGGCTGTTTTTACCTTGTCCTCGCATTGCCGATGGTGTCTGACAGGAACCCCTCTTCAGGTCTGTTTTCTGTTGTCATACTTGATAAATATGTGAATATGCTTGTTAGAAATTGCAATTGCAGGGACAAAGGATAAGTGAAGCATATATTGTACTATGCTTTTTAACAGTACTTGTCAATTTTTTTTTTCTGGTGCATTTCTGGAGAAACATAATCAGTTTTTCTTATAGAGTTTAAGAGGGGTTATTCATTGGTTGTGACACTATTTATGAAATCCATTGGTCTTGAATTGCTGCAGAATAAGTTGGAAGACCTCTACAGCCTCTTATGCTTCTTGCATGTTGAACCATGGTGCAACTGGGCATGGTATGACAAAACATGTTCAACTTTAAAATATTGCTTCCTCTATTGTAGCTATAAGAACTGTTTGTTCAATTATGGAACTAGCGGGCATCGTAGCTTATGACATCACTAATACAGTTTTACCTATATCTAGGTGGTACAAATTAATTCAAAGGCCTTATGAGAATGGCGATCCAAGAGGACTGAGATTGATAAAGGCTATTTTGAGGACGATGATGTTAAGAAGAACAAAGGAGACAAAGGATAAACAAGGAAGGTAACTAACTATACTTCCTAAGTTCCTTTGAACCACCCCTCTCTCTCTCTATACATATATATATACACATATATATATATATATATATATGAGATTAAATTTTGTAGAATTTTAATGTTTGGTGCATGTGATCTCAGGCCCATACTTGTTCTCCCTCCAACTGACATTCAAACCATCGAGTGTGAACAGTCAGAAGCTGAACGTGACTTTTATGATGCCCTTTTTAGGAGATCAAAAGTAAGTTGTCCCAAAACTAATTGTAATCAACCCCCAACCAAGCTGTGAATGTACTTGCAAATGGACTAATATGTATTTTTTTACAGTTTTGTTATCTCATAGCACTTCCAGTTGATTTATTTTTGTTCATGGACTCTTCATTAGAACCTATCGATCATCCATGTTTCTTACCATATTTTATGCAAAATATTCAGGTCCAGTTTGACCAGTTTGTGGCACAAGGCAAGGTTCTTCACAACTATGCAAATATCCTTGAGCTACTACTTCGATTGAGGCAGTGTTGCAACCACCCATATCTTGTTATGAGGTGGGAGTGGATTTTCAATTATCTTAAACTACTTAATAACTAATGTTTTTCCTTGTTCATTATATTGATTTGTTTCTAATAATCTTTGGTTTTGAGACATGCAGTCAGGGTGATTCACAAAAGAAATGTAGTCGGGGTGCTTCACAAAAGTTTGCAGAGTTGGAAGAGTTTGCTAGAAGATTCCTTGAATCCAATCATGATTCTCCCATTTCAAAGCAGATTGTCCCTACCCCAGCATATGTTGAAGAGGTTGTGGAGAGTATCCGGCGAGGTGAAAACATAGAGTGTCCGATATGCTTGGAGGTTGCAGATGATCCTATACTTACACCATGCGCCCATAAGATGTGCAGGGAGTGTCTCCTCTCAAGCTGGGGGACACCAACTACTGGTCGGTGCCCGATATGTCGGCAAGCGCTCAGAATAACTGACCTCATATCTTGCCCATCACAAAGTCGTTTCCAGGTTGATTTTGAGGAAGATTGGAAGGAATCTTCAAAGGTTTCAAAGCTCTTGGACTGTTTGGAACATATTATTCGTTCAGGTTCTGGTGCAAAGAGCATTGTTTTCAGTCAGTGGACTGCATTTTTGGATCTCTTGGAGATCCCTATGAAGAGAAGAGGAATTGGGTTTCTGAGGTTTGATGGAAAGCTGACACAACATCAGAGGGAGAGGGTTCTGAATGAGTTCAATGAGACCAATGACAAAATGGTACGCAGCAGGAATTACTTTTTTTTTTCTTTGCCGTCATAGTTTGGAAGTAACCATCGTATGCATTACGTTTCAGGTGATGCTGATGTCCTTGAAAACTGGTGGTGTTGGTCTAAACTTAACTGCAGCATCTAATGTCTTTTTAATGGTACTTCTATCTTGCTTTTGTTATTTCTTTTCTTTTAATAACATTATTCCTTCTTCCCTAGTCCCTGATATTAAATATGTTATGCTTCATCCTTGTTTAGGATCCATGGTGGAATCCAGCGGTTGAGGAGCAAGCCATAATGAGAATTCATCGCATTGGACAAAAACGAACCGTCATTGTTAGAAGATTTATTGTCAAGGTGAGCAATGCATGCTCTTATTATGGTCTTCAGCAGTCTAGGATTGATCCAAGTTTTCTATATCTTGGGGTGGAATGAGTCATAATACTCTAACCCACCATTCACAAGAGCATAAGTATTCCAATAGCTCTCTACTTGAATGATGTTTTCCTTTAGTGAGTTAAACAAGTAACTCTTGCTGCTTTTGCTTGATTGAATGTGAAATGAATCCCATCAGCAACCAGTTACTTACACTCTTTATTGACCTATCCCACTTGGTCGTCTCATCTATCATTACGTTTCGTATACTTTTCATTCCAATTCTGTATCTTGGCGATTGAGTATTACATGTTAATTATGGCATTTGGGTCAATTCCACAGGACACAGTAGAGGAACGGCTTCAACAAGTTCAGGCCAGGAAGCAAAGAATGATTGCTGGAGCTCTCACTGATGAGGAAGTCCGATCTGCCAGAATAGAGGAGCTCAAAATGCTCTTCACATGAACACCATTATTCAACATATGCTGAAAGAGAGTTAGATTTGGGGGGGTTTTCTGTCTACTGTAAAGCTTAGGAGTCAGAGCCCCCTTTTTTGTAAATTTTGGGCTTGGCATTTTCGGCATGTGTCAAGCATCTTTCTCTCTACTTATTTTTGGGTAAACAATCCACACTAGTTGATTGTGCAGCAGCTAAGTTAAAATATTGAAAAGATAGCAGATTATGCGAATATTCTCTCGAAATGACGTTTATACCCTTGACCAATGACCACCTTTTTTGGCAGCATCTTTTTAACTCGTAAATCTCCTTGAGGTCCTGCTGCAAAACGACGACAGAGCGATAGAGATAACAATAAATAAAGTTGTGTTGGGCCAAGCAAATTAAGTCCGTGAATCATTGGCTTATGTAAGGATTAGAACTGACCACGTAAGTCTAATCTCCGCCGTTGGTTGAGATGGGTGATACGTGGAGATGTGGGTTTCAAATGTCCTCTCTTTGATGACGTCCAAGCAAATAAAAAAAGGGTCAAAATCTAGTGGTGCAGGAGTTACTGTAAAGCCCCCGGTTTTATCAGTTTGGGGGCGGTGGGGTCGGTTCCTTAATTAAAAGGGTAACGTAAGAAAACGCACGCATTTTTTTATATATGATTTTTAAGGTTAATCTCGCAGTCTCCGTCACCTTTCGGTTTGGGAGTTTGTTAGCTCGTCAAAGCTGAAGCTACCAACTGCTTTTCTGCTCGGCTTTAAAGAAAATATGTGTTTTTATTAAGGAGAAGTAAAAATAAAAAATCCAAACACATAAAAGTACATGCCTTTTCCGTTGAAGTATATTTTAGCTTAAAGTATGGTTTATAAAATTCACTTCATAGTTCATACTGTAATTCGACTATTTTCTACCACTATAAAAAAATCATAAATTGTTAAAAATTAGAAATTGTTTAATCATTTGATTAAAATAACTATCATTTCAAGTGTATGAAATTACTTTGTTCATGTATTTATTTAATTACAATTAAGTGTTTTAATGATTTTTAATTTGTCTAATTTATTAAAAAGATAATTCTTGTATAGAAATAATATATGATTTTGATTATTAAATTATAATTTGAAGTGACTCTCATAAGTCATATTTCATTATGTTTAAGATGAGGTATATTTTAACGAAAAAGACCTTCATAATAGTATAAATCCTTTGTTGTTATTATTAATGATAAAGAAATAAATGGTGAATATATGTAATAAAGGTCATATACGTTAAAATTTGGGTCCTTAGTAATAGTAAAAATCTAAATACATGTCATTTTGTGACCTAGTAATACCATTTTCAAACACTAGGAATGCTACATTTGTGAATTTTTTAAATTCGAGAATGAGTATGGAATTTGTGAAATTTTATTCTGTAAAAAATGCTACCATCATTTTTATTTATTTATGATCGAATTCGTCCCCAAACACATAATGAGGACGAGACCATAATTCTAACTTTCTAAATTGGGCATAAAACCTAGACCCCAACACATTTGTAATAGGGTTATGATTTTTACATTCCTATTCTATATATTTGCACCTTTGTTTTTTCAATTACCAAAGTATAAAAACAAAAAAGGGAGTATAATATATAAATTAGAATGTGAAAACCGTCACCACTTTTGTAATACCTTATAATCATAAATGAAAATTATTGGAGATTAAAATATTTAACATCTAAAGCCTAATGGCTTCTGAAATAAACCTAATGTAAATACAACAATAGCGCAATCACTCAACACTTCTTGGTCACAAAAAAAAAAAAAAGAGTATAATTTTCTTATTCCTTGGTAAAAGTAAAACATAAAAGTATAATTTATTCAACACGTATTTTCAGTTTCTCGTCTCAATTCAATTAATTTAAAGAAAATGAAAAATAGGAATTAAAAAAAACAAATTAAGTTCTTATACCGGTAATAAAGGAGCTAGCCAAGCCGTGTGCCAACCATGCACCCTATTCTTCTCTTTGACTCCTTCTCCATCTCTCTCTCTCTGTCTCCGTCTCTCTTATATATTTACACACCCCACTCCCCCTCCTCTCAGTCTATTCCTAACGCAATCTCGCACACACTCTCTCCCTCTCTCTCTATATGGCAGACACAACGAGACCCATTTCTGGCAATCGCCGCCAGCCGAGCCGTCTCCAGCGGCGCGCTCCTCCCCCGGCCTCCCTCCAAATAAACCCCGCCTCCGGTTGGAACGTCGCCATCCCGCTTCTCTCACCGCTCGTCTCGCCGGATCCACCGCTCGTCACCAAATCTAGGGACGACTCGCGGCAGCAGGACCTGCCACGTCATCAAGGCGCGGAGGCCGAGAAGTCGGCGGCTTCAGTGGTGTTCAAGAAGTGGCAGCACCCGGCGGCTCCCTTCTGCTACGAGTCGGCTCCGCTCGTCCGTCCTTTCGTAAACGTGTAGTAGGTTAGATTGGAACTGAAAGAAATTATTAATTTTTTTTTTTAAGGATAGTCAGTAGATCTAACGGTGTATGTTAATCGTGTTTCTGATGAAACATTGCCCTGATTTTGCTAATTGTATACATGCTGATGCCCCCTTGTTAATATATCATGTACCTAAAATTTTCATTTTACAATTTCAATGTACCATAGAATTCAGCTAATCATTTAATTTGTTTTTTCATTTTTGTGAGGGTTTATTGTTTGATTTTGTTGATGAATGTGCAACCTGCAATGGGTAGTTTAGTAAAATTGGTTGTGAAAATGAGATGCCATTTTCATGGTTGAAAAATGATTTGCTTAATCATTGGATCCAATCCAATCCGACGGTCATGATTTAGTCTATGGGTTCCTTTCCAATTCCAATAGCCAGTTGGTCAGTCTCCACGGCATTAGTATTGTTATCACCTATACTATATCTTAAAAGTTGTCTATATTCACATGCTTACTTTATATAAAATACACAAAACAATTTTGTTTGATTGGGCTAAGCTAACTTCGTAAAAGAGCAAAAGTCAGGTGACATTTTTGAATGTTGTTGAAATCAATTGGACCAACATGATCAACAATTGCATGATATCAATCCAACCATGAACCATGATGTATTTTTCTCTACAAGTTTTCATAGGTGCAAATTGCAAAACAATCGAGTTTGCAACTTCGCATGCATTTGAGGCTCATTCTAATAACCTTTTATATATGCATTTGAGGTTCATTCTATTTCTCGCATGAATGAAACTCGATGAGTAACAAATTCATTTCTTGCTCCTCATCGTTAGAGCTACAAACTTTCACATTTTTCATCCGATTCAAATGCTCATACAAAAAGAATTTGACAGACCTTGAAAGAATAATATGCAAGCAGCATGAAGTATTCATCATAAAACAAATAGCAATTATACAAACGAATAAAGAGTAATTTGGGTTGAAAGATATTATGAACAATAGTGGTTTTCAGTCCTTATTATCAAGGGGATGGATTCGAACTTAAGAATTCTTTAACATTATTGAAGCAATTTTTTTTTTTTCCATTTTCTGTACTTCTCTTGCAGCCAATGTTTATTCCAAGCATGTAACACATGGACAAGTGAGAAGTCCTCCTATACAGCATTAGTTGTAATAACTGATTACATTAGGGGCTTAATTATAAGATTAATTGGAAAGGAAAGTCAAAAGAGAAGAATATTCAAAGAGAAGGTATTCGTTTGGACCTGATAATAGCCAATAATTAGTCAAATATTCCGTGCTTTTGTTGTGTGATTTATGATTAATCAATGAGTGGATCAGTGGGTGTAACAGTGAGTGATTGTGGCTTGCCATTATCTCATTATCTTACCAGTTCCCAGCTCATGCATGCCCAACACCATCCAGGTGTTGCAAATCCAGTGGTCCTCCAGCAATTCATAGTATATATCTTCTGTGAGGTTTTCAATTATATATTATATTATTTATATATGCACGTATATGTTCTCAGTTCCTCCTCTATATACATGTGTTTATATGCAAAAATATTTTGTTATGTGATTGGGCAGTCTTAGGTTGCCTAATTCTTGATAAACTAACTTTGTTGTTACCTCATCTTTGAACATTGTATAAATTTGTTTTATGCAAGAATTTTTCATTATGTGGTTTAAAAAATGATTGTTATATACACTCTTGTGGTTTAAAAATCGAACGTTATATATATTTGTGAATTGTGATATACAAGAATTCTTTGTTATATGGTTCAAGGGCGAGACAAGTTACCTCGCCTTTGAACTAGCTATGCTCTTTCGTCCTTCATTTTGGTTTCCTATGACAAATTTTGTTGAAAGAACTCCAATCCAGACAGCATGATCCTCTGACTCTTTTTGGCAAATCTAGAAGCATGACACATTCTTTTGGTCAAAAAAACTATGAAATACTTGAATCCACGAGTTACAACCTAATCCAGTAAAACCCTTTTTTGCATTTCCACTTGATTCAACTTCTCGACTTTTGCACATTTCTTAAATTCTAGAAGTTTCTAGAGGCCAAAATTTTTTTTTCTAGAAGTTTCTGGTGTTTTCCCAGTTGGTCAGCTAAAGCATCAAAATCAAACTTTCTCATTTCCTTTGACAAGTTGTAGCCTTACCAAAGGAGAAGTGGCAATTATAATTCTGATGAAGAGTAACTGCAGAAACTATGCATGAACTTGGGGAAGCTCTGCAAATTAGTCTTCTTTCATAAGGCTATCTTTGACACAAGGTATAAGCATCAGAATCTGAAGTCTCCAATTGCCTACAATAGTATAAGATTAATGTATAATGGGTGTTTGGAAAACATCAATGAGATGAATTATGTGACCATCAGAAAAACTAAGAGCAGGAACAAATTTGGGGGCTATTTAATATGTCATGTTGTTTCCATTTGGTCAAAGTCCTCAAGGGTCTGTTTCCTTAAAGAGAATTGACATCGAGGGCTTGCAATTTGGGGCACAAGTTTTATAATGTCAATTTGGCAGTGTGAACTCCTGGGACAACTTTAAAAATGACATTGTGATAATGAAATTTGAAAAGTAATCTCATGCATAACCTCCAACACTGACCATTTGGTGCAATACCATGAAGGAGCACATAACAACAAGCATAATATTTAATATTTGTTGATGTATGAGAGTAGGACCTTAGGTGTGAGACTCATTCAAAGATGGTTAAACTTGTATGGCTTCATTGTTTTGTGAATTGCGAGTCTCCACATTATTCAAGGGAAACATATAACCTGCAACAACTAATTAGGCCTTCAAATATGCTATATCAAATAGAACTTCTCAGAAAAGTTGATAGTGCAATGAGAAGCAAGAAAACAACCTTTCTTCAAAGCGTTACCATTAATATAAGGTAGCTGCAGTGCAGATACCCTCTTCCAGCCTCATTAATTCAATGAGTTTTCCTTGTAAATGAAAGCTGCAGCTGATGAGTAGCATGAAAACTAGAATTTTTACATTGCAACAAGATTACATCAATTGCATATATATATCCCTCTAATTACCAATTTAAAGCGGGTCACATGGATCTTCCATTCTTGGTATATTTGCTTCTCTTTTGTAACTTTCTCAATGCCCAATTCCCCATACTAGGGCCTCACGCTTGGGCCAGTCTCAGAATCACTTGAATGTGGTCCATAATGTTGGGCTGACCCAAATTAATCATGTTTCTCCCAATGGCCAGCCTTATATATTCATGGCACTGGAAAAGAAAAAGAAAAAGAAAAGGATGAGACAACTTAGAGATTGGCTTAAGCCTTAGGTTAGCATAAGTGGTGAGGGTGCTAAGGATAAGAGTCGGGATTAAATTAGGTTTATGGTTTGATTTCTTCCTATGTAATTTTTTTAAAAAAAAACTTAGCTATTGGCCATGTGAAATAAAATAACAATAATACTAGATGTACTACATTTTGTACATCTCGTATTATCTTTCTAATAGAGATATAATTTATTTGTACTGGTGTGTCTCACTTATATAAGAAAAGTCTTACAAAAAATAGTATCAAAATAGGATACATCTAGCATTACTCATAATATAATAAAACAACCAGAGCTTGTCAAAATACATACACAATCAAATTGCATTGAGCCCATTGCCAAAAGAGCCTAAAGACCCAAACAAAAACAAAAACAAAAGAACAAGAAGCACCTCCTCCACAATGAAAGTGACACTCTGTTTTGTAAAAGTAGCAAAAAGTGATTGAAATACGTAATTTCTGAGGGCAAAGTAGAACAGCCCCAGCCGTCCCTCCCTCCCATGCCCTCCTATATTCTCCACAACAAAGTGACTCCAAACACAAACTTACAAGCAAAATGGCGGGAAGCTGTAATCATCAACCAATCCCTTTTTTGGGGGTTTCCTCTATTTGACATATCTTTTACTACTCCACTAAACATGTTATTTTCTAAGAGTGGGCTGATGAGGCACTTGTGGCCAAGTGTTGCAGCAGCTTATATATGCATATATGGTTGTAACATGTGTACTGAATTTGACTCATTTTGATGTGCTTCTATTGATTTTTGCCGTGTCAAATTGGAAGATGTAGCATATGGGTTTATGTGGGTGTGACTCATTCAAATATCAAGTACATATTGATCACTTTTTAGTGATACATGATGCTTTCAGTGGTGGTAGCTAGCAGAAAGTAATTGACTTGAAAGAGCATTTCTTTTGCTAATTCATTTGCTTTTGTACTAATAAAGTGAAAAGCTAAATTAATCAACTAGCTCAAGGAAGATTCTAAAGGACAAGGTCTTAGCCGGGCGTTTGCATTGTGATGCCCTTTTTTTTTTTCAATAATTTGGACTGCAAAGGCACATAGGTGATGATGATATATATATATATATATATGCATGCAAGGGTCAAAGCAAATGCGCATGTCTAAGATGATCATAGGCGCCCAAAGCAAAGATAAAGGCACCCAAATGATAGGGATAGGAAAGGTGACCAAGTTATGGTCCTCTAATTCTCTAACTTTGAGCCCCTTGATGAGCACTTTTCCACTCTAATCAAGTACTCAATTCCATTGTATATGATCACTCTCAAAAGAGAAAAAAGAAAAGAAAAGAAAAAAAAAAGCTCCATTATAGAGCAATTAATGGTTTAAGAAGAGCCTGAAATTATGGTGCTCTTAATTTAAAGCCCTTAGAGAATTAGGTCGATCTAGAAACTCAGAGAAAGTGAAAATCAATTAGGCATGCCCCACTGCACTAACAGAGGGTGGCTATAGCTAGCAAATGGGCAACACATTGTGTCACATTTTGGCCACGTGTTTGATATCTAAGTGGTAGGAACGTGATGTTTAATTTCTATATATATAGCTGTTTTATTCTTCATGTCTCCATATATCAAAGAATATATTGCCATGTCCCCTTGCAAAATGGAGGTCATGACTCCCACATGATTTTATGGGCAAGATTGATCTAGATGGTTTTAGAACCCTCTGATATGCAAGATTAATCTAATAAGTTTTTGATGAGCTAGATTAATCATATCAAACCTAACTAATTAATCAAGAATTATACATAGCATAAAAGAACAAAATTTTCAAATCTTAAAATGGTGTAAATTCAAGTGAATCTTTTGTGTGGTCTACTGGCTACTCAGATGCATCATAGAGTAGGTTCACTTGCTTTCTTCAAAGTATTTCTCACAAATAATTAACAATCAAAGAGGAAAAAGAAGCCTAACCCAATATTTTATGCAAAGCCTATATATGAATTAGTTGGCCATTTTTCTTTTTGTCATTATTTGGTTTATCTTTGCAAGAATGTCCATTTGGCTGTGGTGGTAGCCCTCAAGTAAGAGTTGTCTGCATAAAAACAAGCCACCAACTCCCACTATGATTAACTTTTGACAAAGTCTCCCTCATCAGCTTGGTCATGTTTCATCCCTAAACATCTTTTCCCACATTATTAGTAGACAAATCTAATCAAAAGTTACATATTGCAAGCTACAAGACTAAATAAATATAAGTTTGAGAGGGACAGAGGATATGTCATTTTACTCTCTTCCTGATCCTTTTGGAAACAGCTTAAACTATTCAAACATTTTAAGAATTCCTACTCTCTTCCCTTGAATATTGGGAAAAGAAAAAGGCAAAAAGACAAAATGCAAGAAAAAGAATGAGAGATATTCTGCCATTTGGATGGATTTACTATATGGTATACAATTATTTTTTGAAATTTGGATATGGATGGATTTACTTTTCCACTAATAAAGTTTAGATTATAGATTTTTTTTTATCATCGAATGTGATTTTATGCTTACAATCAAGTTAATCAACCATTGTACTAAAACACCAACTCATGAAAGGTGAAAAAACAAAGAGGGTCTAGTTAGTGAGTTGTTAGATGGAGGCCAATTTGCAGTGTCAAACTAAATCAATTAATTCTAGAGGAGCAGGTAACACCTAAATCAATTACTTCTATCTAGCTCGTAGCAAACTTGCAAGCTACAAGTTTATATATTTATAAAGTGGACCCACCAACATTCCCTACTTTTTTAAATTTTAACCCATTTTCTCATAGATAGAACTTAGAAGAAGCTTTGTCATCAAATTTTCCAAGTTTCCAAAATAAAAGACCCAACATATATATGCAGGAGGACCCATTAGAGTATAGAAGGTGGCACATACATAATAGTTGCATTTTAGATCAGAAAGAAAATTAATAGTACCTAGCTGATAATTTTATGTGCTTTATTCCTATTAGACATAAACCCTAAAACATTTCTTATTGCTCTGGTCTACTCTACATATTCGAAATATGAACACTTGGATATGAAGTCAAAGACCCTAGAAGGCTAGAATTCATGGTGGTTTAGTTTCTTCTTCTTCTTGCCCCAAAATAAAACAAGTCAAAACCACTTGCCTTATTATACCATTCAATATGAAAACCAGAAAAACAAAGCCACTGAAATCATCAATGTTTGACCTGAATACTTAGAGCATATGTGTAATGGAGTGTGTCAATTCAATTTCAGTTTATTGTCCTTTTTGAAGAAAAAGGTTTTAAGTGTCAATGTCAAAAATTAAATTGACATAGTCACAAACTCACATGGATGTTAAGAGTCAATAATTGAGTCAATATATTGATATGCAAATTAAAACTGATTTTACAAATGTCAATAAAAAGTTAAACCCACTTGAAAAATAAGATGCATATGAGGAGAGTGTACAGTTGGCAACTTTTGATTGGTCGAAACTCTTCTCATATTTTTACTCTTCTAATTTTTTTTTTGGTCGAAACTCTTCCCAATCCCATATGTTCACTCTTATTATCTTTTTGTCGAAATTTAATATTTTTTTGAGTATTAATTAAAAATTATTTAAAACTCATTTGAAAGATTTTAGTGAGACATTTTCAATGGTATAATTTTTAAAATAATTATATTTATAGACATTAATTTGTAAGAAAATATAAAGAGTGATTAAAAATATATAAATATTAACTTATGTAATTGAGACCATTGCAGCAAAACTATTTTACTCATTAAAAAATGTTTATTGTCCAATTAAACATCACACATTTCATGTTTATTAATAATAATTAAAAAAACCAAAAATCTGATAAATCTTATTTTTGGGCAGTAAAAAAAAAAAAAAAACCCTTGTTTAAAACTTGGGTAATTTGAGTACCTACCTGACCTCATCATCCATCAGCAAGCAGAGAGAGAGAGAGAGGGAGAGGGAGTCGGACCCTTTTGAAATTTCAATTAAACAAAAACAAAAGAAACAAACAAATTCATAATCCAAAAAACTCCCAGAGTCAGAGAGTCGGACCACTTTGAAATCTTTTGAAAAAAAATTTCAACTACTTTAAATACCTACCAGTTCCAACTATTTACAAGCAGAAAATGAGAGCGTCTCATAAACGCTGCTTCAACCATTGCTTCATTGATTCCCCACTCACCTTTCTTTTTCCCTCCAATCAATTGCGCATTCTCACTCTCCCCACGCCCAGAGAGCTCAAGTGCCCAATTCCCAACACTCCAATTCCTCAGTGCTGTCCCTGTTTCCCCTTTCCTGGGCACAATCTCTGCAGCTGTTGATGGCAGAGCTCACTCGCCAAAAGGGTATTGCATATTTGCTCATTTGATTGAGTTCTCAAAAGGGTTTTCGTTCTACTGAATCTTGAGCTCGGACCCAGGTTCATATCTTAGCAATGGTTGCAGAGGCTTGGATTTTAAAGATGGGTAACCAGGTAAGCTCCAATCTCAAGCATGCTCTTCTTCTCCAACCTTCAAAGAAATCATCAAACCCCAAAACCCCACAACCCAACAACAACAGTAACAACACCAAGACCAAGAAGCAGACCATAGGCATTCTTTCGTTTGAGGTTGCTAATGTTATGTCCAAGACTGTGTACCTCCACAAGTCCCTCACTGACTCCGAGATCTCCAAGCTCAAGAGCGAGATCTTGAGGTCCGAGGGGGTTCGGAACCTGGTCTCCTCCGACGAGGCCTACCTATTCGAGCTTGCTCTGGCCGAGAAGCTCGAGGACCTCAACCGCGTGGCTGCTGTGGTGTCTAGGCTCGGAAAGAGGTGTGTCGAGCCGGCTCTGCAGGGTTTTGAGCATGTCTATGCCGACCTTGTTAATAGGGTTATTGATGTAAAGGAGCTGGGGTTCTTGGTCAAGGACATGGACGCCATGGTTAGGAAGATGGAGAGGTATGTTAATGCCACATCGAATTTGTACAGTGAATTGGAGGTTTTGAATGAGTTGGAGCAGGCCACCAAGAAGTTTCAGCACAACCAGCACGAAGAGAGCAAAAGGGCTTTTGAGCAGAAGCTGATTTGGCAAAAGCAAGATGTGAGGCATCTCAAGGACATTTCGCTTTGGAACCAGACTTATGATAAGGTTGTGGAATTGTTGGCAAGGACGGTTTGTACCATTTATGCTACGATTCGTGCTGTTTTTGGAGACTCTGCCTTGAGCAAGGACCATGTTGGGCTAATTGGGGGAGCTTCTTTGCCTCCTATGGCGGCTGATGTGAGAAGGGTTTCTCAGGTGGCTTCTGAGCCATTGAAGAGGGTTCTTAGTAAGAAAAATGGGTTTCATTCGGGGTCAGTTGAGAAGGCTGTGGTGGTGAAAAAGGGGTCAGCTTTTAAGCCTCAATTTGATTCAAGGAGAGGTGAATTGGCGTTGTTTCGACAGGAGGATTTTAATTTCCCTTGTGTAACTAGCCCTGGGAGGCTTTTCATGGACTGCATTAGAGTAAGTGGTTCCAATTTCGATGATGATGATGATGATGGTGCTGGTAATTATGAGGAACGGAGTAGCAAAATTTCAGGCTGCAGTGTTGCCAATGGTGGTTTGAGGAGAGATTGTTTTAGTGGATCCCAAATGGGTGTTGAATCTAAGTGTGGTGGGATGAATGGTGCACGGTTTGGTCCCAATAGTAGGTTAAATGTTTACGCTCCTCCTTCTACTGTGGGAGGCTCTGCTCTAGCTTTGCATTATGCAAATGTCATAATTGTGGTAGAGAAGTTGCTTCGCTACCCTTATCTAGTTGGCGAGGAAGCTAGGGACGATTTGTATCATATGTTGCCAACAAGTTTAAGAATGTCGCTGAGGACTAATCTCAAGTCCTACGTCAAGAATTTGGCAATATATGATGCGCCTCTTGCTCATGATTGGAAGGAGACTCTTGATGGAATTTTGAGGTGGTTCGCCCCACTGGCACATAACATGATCAGATGGCAAAGTGAGCGTAATTTCGAGCAACAGCAGATTGTTACGCGGACAAATGTTCTTTTGCTTCAGACATTGTATTTTGCTGATCGACAAAAGACGGAGGCAGCTATTTGTCAGCTTCTTGTTGGGTTGAATTATATATGCCGTTATGAGCATCAGCAAAATGCATTATTGGATTGTGCAAGTAGTTTTGATTTTGAAGACTGCATGGAGTGGCAATTGCAATGCGGAGCTTCTTTTGTTGATTGACTACAGTATTGGATTTGTATGAAATTGATAGATGATAGTTCAATAGGATGTGAATATCTCAACCCTTCACACTGAAGACTTGTATTGTTCAAGACTTGATTAATGTATTTTATTGCAAGGTATGGGAAGCTTTGACTTCTGAAGTACATAATTCTAATTATTTATGCAAAAAAGTATCTTTCTTTTTTGTAGAATTGTACATATGTTCATGTAAAGTTAGTAGTTCTTTCTTATTGAAGTCTCTGTGCACCTTTCTGAAAGACTGAAAGTTATGATCAAAGAAATCATAATGTTATTGTGGCTAATGTTAATCTCTTGATAACTATTGATTCACTCGTGCAACTTCTGGTCACGACTGTTAGTTTCTGATTAATGTGTGACCTCTAAGCTGATGTTGTCAGCACACACACATTCACAAACATTTCTTATATATATTTGTCATATTTTGATTTGGTTATGCTAGATTATGTGCTGTGGGCCAAAACACGAAAGTGAAGAACAAAAAGCTTTAGATGCATGTGAAAAATTGTGAGCTGAAATTATTTCGGCGGAGCTTTCTGGAGTAAGGAACTTCCTATCTGATCCAAAGTGATTCTTCTCCTTTAAAATAGTAAGGTTCAAGTTTCCTTTGCACTAGTTAATGATTGTAATTTCATGATCAGGGTGCAACCTATAACAACTCAATAAGCTGCCATTTGAATTGTTTGAGAGACTGTCTGATCTTACTGGTGCCATCTTAGATCTCCCTTGGGGAGGATGGCATTTCATGTTTTCTGCAAGGCTCTCTTGGAACCTATGCGAGATCAATAATCCATATAAAAATTTAAGTCATATTTCAGTGATGCATCTCTTTTATGGTTGTTTATAGTTTTGCAGCTCTGATTTATATGGAGTTAATCTTTGTTGGTAGCTGTTATTTTCAAACAATGAATTAAAAGTGATTATATACTGGGAGTAGGGATTGCTGAATGCACATTTGTTTATACTGGGAGCGTTTTATATTCTGTATCTTGTATCTAGTAGGTTATGATATGGGAGAGTATTGATTTGCCTGGATGTTCTCACCCCCAGTCAAGTCATTTATATATTCAGGCCAAAGGAAAAGCCAAGTCATTTATATATGTAGAATTTAGATGACAGAATTAGAAAGACTCTTCTATTTCCCTTGTTCTTCCATTTGAATAGCTAGATTCTGAACATTATCAACCTATTTTTTTTTTTCCTGGCCTCTATCTACACTAGCCCTTCTATTGTAATGCTTAAAAGAAGAGACCCTTGTATTGTGATGCACTTAAAGATGTTAATTACATCTGGGCTAAGATTGGTGAGAGTTGTTCATGCTCATCCTACTGATCCAAAACCATCCATGCATTGAAAATTTCTGTACTCGGTAGATTCTGCAACTTCTTTTCATCTTTTTTCAATTTCCATTTTGGTGAAAATTTGATTTTGAATCATTCTATAAATAACCAGGGAAAAAAAGGCTTCTAATTCTGAAGGATCGTGTCAGCATTCAATATGAATTTACAGGTCTATTTAACAAAGTTTTGCAGGCTCCATCATGTGGCATTAAACTGGGGGTAGAAGGTAGAAGAGGGCATTGACTGGCATTGAAAGAGCCTTCAATTCTTAATAAATGTGGTTTGACTTTGGACATGATTTCTTTTTACTGTTTGGTAGGAGTAATGAAAAATTAGAAAGAGAAATGGAAAGATGTACATGTAGGATGACATTGAGGAATTCATGTAGGAAGCATGTAGTTAGGTGCAACCGTGCAAGTAACTGGGGGTGGGCATAGTCCGAATTGAAGATGACAGATAAAATGGACTAAATTATGAGACCCAATTATCTGGATGTCTTGTTTTTGCTTGTTTAACCCTAACTGTGTAATGTAATTCTATTCACACCCATATTGCTACGATTACAATAAATTTTATCATTAGCTTCATAATATGATCTCGGCCCAATACTAAATACAACACAAACATACTCTTAAATAACAAATACACATAGCTATAATTAAAAGTCAAGCATAAATAAGCAGAGAATTCAAATCAATATGTTAACACATGATAATAATATTATTAAATATTTCTATTGGGATTGGTTTAAGGAGTTTATAAATAGGGAGTTTATAAATAATTCAAAGTGAAGACCGAATCCCAATTCCCAAATAGTAGTTTGGTTTGTTTTATGAATCAATAATTCATTTTGAGTGTCAATAGACTTGATACTGAATTAAAAGAAGCTTCTCTACTGCAGAAGGAGAGAAGCGGCGCATCTTTTCCACTTCTCTCCTTCCGCACAAGAGGAGCTTTCTTGAATTAAAACACTTCAAATTGTTTGATTTAGTTTAATCGGTTAAATGTTCATCTTACAAATCAGGTTCAATATGAATTTTAGAGTCTTGTTGGGCCTAAGGGAATTTGGGTCAATGGGCTTAAACAACTAGACAAAGACCATGGAGTGGCGGTAAGCCCAACACTCGCTCCAAGAAATCAGCACACCAATAGTAACTGCCATTGCCTTTCAATTCAATTCAGCTCCTCTTCGCTTCTCCCCTATTTCCCTGACCGAAGCATCAATCATTTGAAAGTTTCACTCTAAAACTCTTCATCACCAGATATCGTGTCACCGTAAGACGACGCCGAATCTGTGAATATTGCAAGCAATGAGTTACAGAAGGTTCGTATTCTATGCATTCGCATATGCTATTATTATATCTTCTCTTTATGATAAGATCTGAGTTAATGTTTAGTAAATAATTTGATCAGAGATTTAATTTTATACACTTTACCTGGATGCTGGACGCAATTGTTGTATTGTCGATTTGGCTAGTGATTTCCAAATATTTTATTTTAATCTTTTGATTATCACTAAGCATGAGCTCAATCTGCGACTGTTGGTATAGGAAGTTGAAAATGCAGGTTATGTTCTTTAGTGTGGGAATTTGGATTAAATTAAGGCCTCATTTGGTGTCTAGGATTGGATTGGAAAAGATAAATGGTAAATTTATGTGTATTTAAGGAAAAAGATGGAGTGTTTTTCTAACTTAAAGGAAGAAGATGGAAAGAATATGGCTTAGCTACAAGGAAAATGTTATCCTTGCTAATCCCCACCATTTTGAGGGGATTGGAAAGGATAATTTTTCTTCATAATTTATCTATTTTATTCCCATCTTCTTTCTTCAACTTAGAAATTTCTTCTTCAAATGCACATAAATTTGCTACTTATCATTTCCAATCCAATCCTAAACACCAAACGAGGCCTAAATATCTTTACAAGTTTGGAATAGGATTGTTGCAATGCCAATTTAAATTCTGAGTGAAAGTTGCAAGGAAAATGCTTTTTACACATTTGTTTAGGATTTTCGAGATATGAGTTTTATAGTCTTGGATTCGTTGAACCAGATTTTATATCCGCATTGAGTTATAGTCTGGATTAGTTGAAATGAAATTTGTAAAAAAAGGGATCAGGTGTTGATTTGCATGATGGCCTAAACACAGGAGTGAAATTTTGAAAGTCTTAATTTGCCGTCATTCTTCGAGACACTGATCCCTCAGATTTGTGTTCTCAGTCTTAATGTTGAGCAGATTTAACTCTTACACTTTGGATTACTCCTGTCCTTGATCCTTTTTTTCCTTACTCTTACTCTTACAAGAATAACCATGAGCCACGAGGTGCATAGAATATACCATTAATTGTATTTAATGATTCGGTTTGGATTTAGGCATCTAGAATGTTGGTACTTGCTTCAAGCATTCATAGCCCAGAAATACTACAAACTTCATGTTTCTTTTTGTACTATTATGTGTTTATCAACTTGTTAGTTTTGTTTTTACACGAAGCGGAAGTACTAGTTTTTTAAACAATATTGCATTGTCAAATTATCAGTCATAGACTCATAGTAAGTATGAGTTCATTTAGTAGTCATATTCTTGTGGTTTGACTGGTATATTAGACTATATAACGTACGTTTGCTTAAGACTGAATAGTTTCACTCTTTTTGTAGGGAACACCGAGCCTCCAGATCAGCTCTTTTAGATGGCCTCGAAGAAGGTGGTCTTAGGGCCTCGTCCTCATACTCCGATGTTAGTGAGAATGACAATGACAAAGCTGTACAAAGTTTGCAAGACAGAGTTGTTTTTCTAAAAAGAGTGAGTATTATATAAGAAGATTTCCTTACCAACTATTCAGTTGTTGATTTAACCCTATTTTCATTTAGATCTTATATTCTTATATGCCATTAAAAATGAATTCTTTTTCTACAACATTGAAAATTTGGTATGTGCTCTGCTCCTTTAAATAGTGTGTATATTCTGTAGCCATCATCTGGTGAATGTATGACTTGGAATTACAGTGTATCTGGTAGAACATTCATCATTACATACTTTCCTGTGAATGGTACAAGTATAACAAGAATTCTTACAAACAGCATACCTAATGCATAAGCAAGCTTTCATAAGCATGAAAGGTTTCAGGGAAATATGACCTGTTTTCAGATTGACTTTTCTGTCAGGGCACTCGAGATGAACTGTAGTCAACTGCTAGGCCACCCAGTGTATCAGAGTTGTCAATTTTGTATGTCAACATAATTATTATCTACGATTCTACCATAATGTATTTGAACACAATCATGTTCATGCATATGTATACCGTATACACATCTGATGCTAGAAGTTGTTCATTCTATTGAAAGTGAAGTGGGAGTTGCACTTGATTAATATATTAGTGCAGATGGTAAAGGGTTGGGCTGGGTTTGATCATGGTTTAAATATTACAAATGAAAAATGTTGTACTTGCCTAGACAAAGGTTTAAAAAAAATAAATAAATAAATGAAAGAATGAATGAAAATTGACCTGAATTTTATGGTTTTACTGACAGTTAACAGGTGACATACATGAAGAGGTGGAGAGTCATAATCGATTGCTTGACCGAATGGTATGCTTGTCACAGTTGTTAACATACACTCCATATAAAACCAGTTGTTAACATACACTCCCTATAAAACCTGTTTTTTTTTTGTCAAGTAATCTTTTAAATTATTTGGTTATGCTGTAAAACCAGGGCAATGACATGGATGCATCAAGGGGTATAATGTCTGGAACAATGGATCGGTTTAAGATGGTACCTAAACTAGATCTGCTATACTAACTTCTTTTTGTCCTTTTCTTTTATTTAATTTCTCATTTATGTGAAATTGGCTGAGAAATGATGTTTGCTATGTAGGTATTCGAGAAAAAATCAAGCCGAAGAATGTGTACACTGGTGGCATATTTTGTGGTTTCCTTCTTAATAATATACTTCCTCATTAGGTAAAAATTCATTATGTCATATGCTTGCAACATCAATGTTTTTTGTTTTAATGGGAAAGGGTATCTAGACCTCAAAAAATTGTGAACTGCATTTTGACTGATGGACACATATATCAAAGGCAAACAGAGACCAAAAAGATTAAAAGTAAATGAAGGTTTTTTTTTTTTTTTTTTCTAGGGAAAGGTCATCAAGGCTCTCTGNGTTTTTGGGGGTGGGGGTGTGGGGGTGGTGTGAGATGCAGATGTTAAGATGAATATGGAATATTTATTATTATGAGCTAAGATTGAAATTGGGAATGGATGTGTATCATCATAAATTAAGATAGATTGATTTGGGAATGAGGATAATCATTCAAAGGGAGAGGGTAACAATAATCAAAGAGAACAAGAGAAGAAGGCATTTGTGATGGTTGGGTCACATGCACTGAATGAATAGGGAGTCTACAAGAATCTTTGAAGGCTAAAACTGAAAAACTTTACCAGTATCCTTATATTCAAGCGGGACTTAAACCTGGTATCATAACTTTGCAGTTTGCACTGAATGAATAGGGAGCCTTTTGCCCTGTTTCTTCTTTCTTTTGCTTTGGTGTGGGATTGGATTTTCAACCCTGCACCTGTGTTGAGGATCAACACGAGGTGGCTTTAACTTTTATCAACATAATGGTATATGTCGCAGTCTTGATTGCTTGATCAAGTGTGGTTGATGTTTCTTTGCCTTTTGTTTGCAGGATTCGCAGATACTTCATGCATGGTTGAACAAGAATTATAGAAGCTCATTTTATCAAATTTTTTATTAAAGTGGCAAGTAAAGGCCATATGCAGTAACAGCATGGGTCCCAAATCTGTCTCCCCCAAATGCACATGAGAAATGATTTCAAAGTCGATCAGCAGCTGTAATTTGTTTCTCAATATGGATGTTTTGCCGGAAATCGGCCAGCAGCTGGGGGTGAGCTGCATGTTGCGTTGTACAAATAGCACAGAAGGGACATTTGTTTCTTGCTTTACATTTAAACACTTTTACACTTGTCGGTACTTATGCATGGCTACCTTTATCTCAGCTCATTTTCTAGTTAAAAACAATGGTCTAGACTTTACGCATCATACAAACTGATCATAACTGATCATAATACACAAGGAAACATCCCTCCATTCACACCTACATAGGCCATGTTTGGCATGCATGATTGGATTGGAAAAGATAATCAACATTGGATTGGCTTGTAAAACATTGCATTGGAAGGGCTTGTAAAACATTGCATTGGAAAGGATAAGTCTAATCCAATGCCATGTTTGGTGGTGCAAGACTAAAACCTAGGATTAGCTAAATAAGATTACATTAGACATATTTTTCAAAAATCATGAACAAATTTTTTTTTACATTTTAGAATAATAAATTAAACAAAATAACAATATATTCTTTTCATCCTGAAAGTAAATACAGAGATGCCAAAAAAAAAAAATTCAAATAAACAAAAAATGATCTTGCAATTTTAAATCCGAGATAGACATAGCAGAAATAAGAGAGAGAGAGGAGAGAGAGAAAATAGAGAAGAAAGAGAGAGACAAGACTTGTGTTTACTGATCGATCGCTGACACTGGATTACTGTAATTAGCTCCTTAATAAGCTGAGTTTTGGAACAAGCTAGCAATGCAAGGGTACTGAGGCATTAAACCCTGCATTGTTTTTTTTTACATTTTAGAATAATAAATTAAACAAACTAAAATAACAATATATTCTTTTCATCCTGAAAGTAAATACAGAGATGCCAAAAAAAAAAATCCAAATAAACAAAAAATGATCTTGCAATTTTAAATCCGAGATAGACATAGCAGAAATAAGAGAGAGAGAGAAGAGAGAGAGAAAATAGAGAAGAAAGAGAGAGAGACAAGACTTGTGTTTACTGATCGATCGCTTTCACTGGATTACTGTAATTAGCTCCTTAATAAGCTGAGTTTTGGAACAAGCTAGTAATGCAAGGGTACTGAGGCATTAAACCCTGCATTGCAACTCAATCATTGCATGGTCCCTTTGGTAACCCTAGAATTTCTGAATTTGCCAATTTTTGGCTCTAAACAATTTCTTGTTACAAAGGCCAATTAGTGGCCGGTGTACAGCTGGTTAGACGAGAAAAAACAAATGAACTCATTAAGGCGTGTGTATATATACATAAGGCCAAAAGAGATTAGGTGTACGACCCAAAATGAAGGGGCTAATAAGGTGGTGATGCCCTTCTTAATTAATTGGCCCCCACTGACAAGAGTGCACATCCATAGAAAAGTAATATATCATTAATTTTTGTAGGGTATGAGATTTAATTAAGTGTTTTTTTGTCAACATTCTAAATCAATTTGCTGTAATCGGGGAAAATCCAATACAAATAGAAAATCATTCAAGTGGTGAAAATCGCAGCAGTAGACTGTAGATATATGGAATTGATGGAACTACAGGGCCTGCACACCAAAGAAATAACATATAGGCCACCAAAGTCTTTTGTGGACATATGCTAATTGAAGTTTATTTAGATTATGCCACGCGGTTTAATAAAGTTGTTACATCCTTTAATCACATTATATTGCATTTGATGTGTCAATTAATGATTAGTTATAACTTATAACAAATTATTAAAATATGCAAATTTGTGCTTTCACAATCACATAATGTGATCAATTAATATGCATAATCTAATTGACCAGATTATGCATATATAGTTATATCCTGTTTCAAATTTGAACCATCATTTACAAATAATTAGAAATAGGTGATAGCTAATTGATTGTTTATCCTTTGGTTTTTTACGATCTAAGCAACATAATGGTCCATCAAACCATTCAATTGAGCTTTCTGTCTGCTCTCCTATCAGATTCATTGAACATCTCTCACATCCATAAATATGCTTTGGTGGAACATTTAGTCATCTTTGCATGTCACACTCGATCATATTATATTCTCTAAATTGGTAGGAAGCAGCAAAATTATGTGCTGCAGTACTTGCTTAATTATGCGGTGGGTTGTAGGGAGACAAAATTGAAGAGGGGAGAGCAAAACTACATAGCCCAAACCTTGTTAGCTTTGACACATTTTTTAATTAATAGTTTGAATTTTAAAATTGAGGTAAATTCTAGTTGTATGAAATTCTGAGTTCAAAACCTCTAATTTTTATTCTTAAAATATTTGTTGGTTTGTAAAGTAAAACGACACCTATCTATTTCTCTACTACTTCGATCAATATAAGTTTATTGTAGATCTGGATAGCAAATATATATGGTGCTACAATAGTATCGATGATATATCAACCTCTATGTTATAGACTTATAGTGCCCATATATATATATATATAATATCAGCAAGGCTCCATTGTGAGATTTTCACAAATTTTTAATTTGTGGGATTCCCCTTGTGGGGCTCACATTAGTTGTTTTGTATCGGTTTGAACCGTTTATTTTTTACATTTCCATTGATAGATTATCTTTGCAAAAAATTAGCCAAATAGAAAATCATTTGCTTATCTAATTTTGATTAAACAAATGGACGAACCAAATATTTTTTATAAAACTGTACATTTGTTTGGTCAAAGTTAAATAGGCAAATGGTTTTCGATTTGGCTAATTTTTTGCAAAAATGATCTATCAATAGAGATGTAAAAAATGAACAATTGGAGTCTTGCTGTGTATATATCTATATATATATATATATGGGACTG
>QANT01001315.1:0-19252 GCA_003254885.1 Purshia tridentata | reverse complement strand
TAACAATATAACATAATTTTCACCAACACTAAAGGAAAGTATATAAATACATATATGCCAATTACAGATCTAGTAACAACAGCATAACACATCAGATGTTCAGCAAGTGCATATCTATATATGCCACACATTTGGTCATGCAACTGTGTACCAACGACTTATACAATATTGCACACATGACACATGTAATCTATCTAATATATTCTATCAAACTATCCAAAATACTTTGCCTCAATCATTCCCATATGCCATAATGTATTAAATGAAGGAAACCAAAAGATCTAACCACAAACTTAGTGCGACTATCCTGCCGGTGGGGCTGGTACATAACAATCATCCATGCTGAAGGGGTTGTTGCTCATTTGAGGTGTCACCTGGACTTTTCGTTGCCCTGCTGCTACCTTGAGTAGATTTATAAAGGTTCCCATGTTGATATCCGACAATGAAACTCTTGCTGAAGCAAGCACTTGCTCCAATGGATGTGGCTCATTGTTGGCATTAAGTCTTTCCTCAATTTCAACAAGCTTCAGCTGCATGCTTTCAACTTTTGCAGTGGCCTCTTGTGAAACCTTTTTTTGTTCCTCAAGTTGTGTCATCAATGTTTCAACTTGACGACCAAAACTCGGGCGCTCAATGATAATTCCAGGCACATCTGCCCATTCAATCCCAACTCCATATCCGCGTACTGTGTTCCGTGTCTCTGGACCAACTACTTTAGCGTACAAGTCATTTCGCACTTGGGTGTTGACCATCCCACCTTCGTCTTCGACACTTTTAGCGAGTTTGTCAAAAGCGTCCTGCATATTGAAAACGAATTTAGTATATTATAGCAATGTTTCATGCCATTCCCCCTCCATACAAATCAAAAAAAGTTACTACACCAGGTGAAGATACATTGGAAGCATATATAAAAATTAGGATATTGAGTGGATATACTAGCATCAATATTACTGGAAGTGATCACTAGGAAAGGAATATGCATACCCATACAAGAGCAAAGGGGTGGATCAACATGAACCAATTTGTTTGTCATGCAGAAGGTTGCCGTGACCAAATAAATTGCCACACCAAGAAAGAATGATCGTACACTGCCTTTAAGGTGTGCGTATACGTAATACCAAGATTGCCTAAACATACAGGATTGACTCCAATGTCTAATTTTTCCATTGACATTATTAACTATAGTGGGTTGTAAGTATGTGGGTTATATATGAAGAGCATGCTATCACTGTTGCATTGAAATTACGCATGGTTTTAAAATTTAATCACATATTGGATAAGAGAGTGAATACCAAAAATCATTTTAAAAAAAAACTAAAAATGCCATATTTCATGCACCAAGGTTGACTAATAAGAATAATGGAAATTCAAATTTCCATATAAATAAACTAGGACCACAAATATACATAAGAGAAAATACATGCAAGTCCATCACCATTTTTTGTGAGATAGTCTCATTCACTGCTACACGGCCACTGGGAGTTTCACGTGTGTATACGAGCTTGAACATATCCATTCTGTCCAGCTCTTCACCTGGGTGTGTACATTCCTGCATCATTGGGGAAATTACAATACCATTACAACAATAGCATCCAAATATTATGTTCTAAATAACTTCAGACATCCACTAAACTGAAGTCTAAACCAAATTATCAGCATTATTGTCAACTATTGAAACTCACCCATTCATAACGCACTTGTGCAAAACTGATTCTACCTTTGACATGATTCAATGTTGATTGCGCCCTATTTTTCTTGTTTGTATTCGAACTTTTCTACAAATGAAACAAGAAGCATCCATTAATATATATGGCATGTTATGCATTGTTAATGATCATGGATACTTAGATAATGCTGCAGTCTTTTATGGGTTAGTTACCAGGCCATCTTCCATGTCCCATTTGTTAACCAACTCATTCCATTGGTGGTGGTTAATGCGGTCGTCCGTGGGGTGAAATCGCTCATCCATATCCATATACGAGAGGTAATGAGTGTTGAGTAGCTCGGACTTCCAAGACCTCCATCGTTCATGAAACCTAGCAACCACTACTTTCTTAATTTTTTCTTGCACATTCAGCGTCTTTGGATCAGACCAATCAAGAGCATCCTAATTCAAATTCAAAGTTTGCCCATATGAGAAATTGTTGTGAGCTTTATTATCAATGAATAAGGGAAAACGAAAATGTGCATTACCTTCACTTGTTTCCATGCCATGTCTTTGTCCCGCTCAGAAAAAGTCTCCCAACTCTCCACATTAATGGGAAAATTAGCAGGATCTCTAGCAATTGTCCCAATTAGAGTAGCAAACCTTCCTACAACTTTACGGTCACCATAAGGCTGACCTAAATTGTTGAACTCAATCTTCTCAGGGCCATTTATAGCAAATTTGGGCTTGCTTTTTCCTCTTCTTCTTTTAGCACTCTTGATTGGCCTTGAACTATTATCTTCACTAACATCTTCATTAATTCTGTCATTTGGCCCAGCAACCACTTCATGCCCTCCATTGGTCACATGGTGCCCATCTTCATCATCACTAGGGATCCCAAAACATTGAATGATCCTCTCATTGTAGTGGTCAATAGAGACACCTGGTGAAGGTGGTGGGGTCTCAAAGTTGTGACCCAACGATGTGAACAACTCCCCCGTTGTAGGAACAAAGAACCTATTCATCACTTATGCAACCCAACCTACAACTTCGCATATTAGTTAATACTTTTAATATTTTAAGACTATCAACAAGGTGTCGACAAAATTTGCTATTAACATTGGACTATATATATCTACCAACAGTAAAATACATTCAGTTTGAAGTTTATAGTACTTTATGCTTATTGGATTATATACACTCGCTTATATAGCACCCGATACTTTCTAAATATCACTATATCTATATAAATAACATTAGTCACTTCAATTCTTAATCTAGTCATATTGGCATCTTGGTTCAAATATTTTTCTGACCATATTTAAAGCATCAAAAATTAATGCGTTAGGGCCATGCCCACCCCCTCCCCAAAAAAGCATATATAATAACTAAGGTGAGCAACCCCAGTAGCCAACAGTTCAAATCTGCATTTATATAGGTACACATTGAATGTGAGAGAAAGTCCATTATCAATTACTGTTAGTGGTAGATGGAAAATTAAATATGCCACAATTCTACTGAAAACCAGGACTTGCGGAATCACATTTATAGGCTTCTGGTACTTAATGGGCCAACAGAACAAACCCTGGGTACTTCTTTATTGATGATTGAATAGCTCTGCTAAGTCCAAAAGTAATGTTATGTATTATTTGCACATCGATCTGTGCATAATGCTCATTATCTACACTAATTTTAATTTTTATGATTTCACAAATTTATTTTATAAAAACATAAAAAATTCTCTGATTCCTTTTGCTGCCATGTATCCCTGTTGATCTGTAGTATTCACATGCAACTTTACTATTTTTTGATTCCCTGTTTTTGAACCCTATCCCTAAATTCTTCACTTTAATCATGCAATATCTTGACCACAAACTTGTATGAGCGGACAAGTGTAGGCATTCGCACATCCCAACAAGCTCCGGTAAAATCAAACCAGCACTAGTTTGGGTTTTTTTAAAGAATTATTGGCAAGTGGAATTCAACCCAGAGATGAAGGTCATACCTGGTGATCACACTTTTATTCAGACTTCCACTGACTCCGACCTTGCCTCTGAGCTGATTTCAGTGGTTCTCCAGATTGCAATATCTAGCCTTCTAATGAGTTCTTTTAGGTTCTCTTATGGATTACATATATGTGCGCCTAAACCACTTGCCTTGATATTTTCGTCCCTCCCTCGCAAAGTGATGAGTTTGAATTTTAATTTAATTGAGTTACTAAATCACGTGGGTGGCAGTAATATATAGTACTGGGTAGTTACCAAAGCAATGGATCCCTCCAGAAGTACTAGACCATTTACAAATCAATCATATTTACATATATTAAAATAGGGAGACCATGTACACTCTTCAGCCACATGTAAGACACAGCTGAAAGCTTAAGCTTCGGTGACAATAGTTGTTTGTCCTTATGTACAAATGTCTCTCCCTTCACTCATATAACATTTGAATTTATCACCCAAACTCTCCATTAGCCTACAAGACAATGATAACACTCACTTTCAATCATAGCTATAAAAGGTGTGATTTACATACATACAATTTACTACATATCGTTCTCACATGTCCAACCCATCAAAACACCCTCGTAAGCTTCACTTCGAAGACCACCCGAATCCCCACAATCAACCATGTCTATCCCCAGCCTCATCATCTAATGAGCATCTTTCAATTAATCCCCTTGTACCTACAGCCCAGAAAATATGGAGCATCTACATGCCCAACTTTCCATATGCGTACTCAAATCTTATGCATCAAACAACTGCGGTTCAAGGCTCATCCTACATTGGGCCAATACAACATGTTCATGATCGAACGACATTTTCCAACTACAATAGCCCAGCACGTGCACTGTACAAGCCTAGAAAGGGGCCACATCTTTCCCCATCAGCATACTCTCCGACCGTGAAAGTTGATATTGAATTGGACTCAGATGAGGAAATACGAAGCACAGGTAATTGTCATGACATAGTTACAACCCCTCAAAGTTGTGCATGTTCTTCTGTGGGTGAGGTCCCACCAGTGCCACCTCATGTCGAATGTGCTCCAACAATGTTGCCACTAGTACGTTCTATTAAACCTCCCATTGAGTACATTGATGAACGCATCATTCGGTGTTTGAACAAGAAAAAGGGTAAATACCCACCAAGTGCTTCATGTTAAATAAGTGTACGTTGTAAGAATTGACATAATTTATACCATTGTCGCGCTGCATTCCAACAAGATCTTTGTTTTGTTACTGATGTTTGCCTCTTTGCAAATTCCAAGGTTTGAGGATTGTTCTTTCCGAACATCATATACGCTCATTCTCTTCACCCCAGCTTCATTATGAAAAACATTTTTTGTTTCTCGTGCATTACATTTGTATGAACACCGTGGAATTTAGTGTCATATATATTCTTGCGCTGTGTGTGTTTAGGAGGAGTGTGAGTGTTGGTTGTGCAAATCTATTGTATGAACCTTTTCTTATTAAATTACTTAGGGTGTTTTCGAACGGTCGTTTAAACTTAATAAAAATTATAGCATTGTCTCGGGTGGTTACGACCGGTCTGCCATATATCAGACCGGTCGTGACTGCTAATTTGGAAATGTTTACTTTGAATCGGAAGGTGACCAACCGGTCACAGATTAGTCTGACCGGTCGTTGAAATGCGATGCAAATCGCAGGTTCTCCCTGGAGTTGAACGACCGGTCCATAATGGAACCGACCGGTCGTGTTTGGCAGACCCAAGTCCTACATGGTATCGGGTTCACTTCGACCGGTCTTGCAATATTCCGACCGGTCGGCTAAATGTTTTGCAACTCATAGGTACTCTCTGGATGTGAACGACCGGTCATAGCTTAGTCTGACCGATCGTTGAAATGCGATGTAAATTGGAGGTTCTCCCTGGAGTTTAACGACCGGTCGATAATGTGAACAACCGGTCGTGGTTGGCAGACCCAAGTCGTAAATGGTATCGGGTTCACTTCGACCGGTCTTGCAATATTCCGACCGGTCGGCTAAATGTTTTGAAACTCATAGGTACTCTCTGGAAGTGAACGACCGGTCGCTAAATGTTATGCAACTCATAGTGCTCAAATTGTGGCTGCACTACGGATATTTAGACCGGTCGTTTAATCATCCCACCAGAAGGTTAGATGCAATAGATGCTTGTTGGTCTCGGGAGGTCACAGACCGGTCACCATTTTTCTTCGACCGGTCGTCTAAATGGTCCGAAAGCAATCGATTAAGCTCGGGATATGAACGATCGGTCCCTGGTGTCTACGACCGGTCGAATAAAGTCCTTGACCGGTTATAACTAGGAGACCCAAAATTTTTTGCTAAATCCTTCCCATCAGCAGGTCGCGACCACTTGAGGAATATCCTCAAAGCTCTGTGTTCTCTCCACTTTCTTCCTTGCTCTCAACCACAAGCACTCATCCCTCACCCCTATCCCATCCGTTCTTGCACCGTCACTGCCCCTCTCCAGATTGATGTCTTCCTCTGCTGTGTGACTCTCTAACATCATCTTCCTTCTTCATCCTTCCGACCTGTTAGGGTTACAAGGTAACCAATTTGGGGGTTTTCAATTATACCTTGATTTTTATAAAATTTATGTGAAAGATTGCATAAGACTTACTCTTCTTCATTTGTTGATGTTATTCTTATCTTTGGATGCATGGTCTTTGCATGGTTGCTGAAATTTTCATGCGCATGTGACTTCAATCGTCAATGGGTATGTGTTTTCACCCTTTGGTATGGTTGCCAATTTGTCGTGGGTTTGCTTGATTTTCCATCTTTGGTTTATCACTTTGATTATGAAATATTGTGCTGATCATTCTCATTCCCTTGGGTGGAACATTGAAATATGACTAATACTCTTGGATTTGATTGAATTTGGGGTTGGCTCCCTTGCTGTGATTTTCATTTAACCTTCTGAAATTTGTGTACATATGGTTGACATTGTCTTTATTCGTTCTCTGTTTGTCGCTGTGGCATGAAATAAATTTAATTTCAATCAAATTGGGGTGTTTTCAATAGGTCTTTTTTAGTCAAGAACCATGGCCCCCAAATCCCGAGCCTCGTCCTCCCAAGCCCGGTCGTCCAAAAGGACCCGTTCCGAACTTGAACCACAGTTGACTTACCCTTCGGATAGGTTTCCTAGTGAGTCATGTTATGATATTTGGTCTCGTGTTTATCGTTTGAAAAAACTAATTGTAGAACGGGAGTTTGTTCTTGCTGATCTTAGCCCGGAATTTCAAACCATGCTTCGTACTCGTTCATGGTTAGATTGGCTTAAGTATGATCGTCTTCGTGAACCTAGTCTTTGTATGGTCCAAGAGTTTTATAGCAATTTCAGTTCTTCGAGGCAGCTTACTGTTTTTGTTAGGGGTAAGGCTGTTGGTGCAACAAGTGATCACTTTCGCACTTGTCTAGGTCTTCCATGGACGGATGACTAATCCTTCAATATTTAGTTTTAAGAAGAAATTGCTTGAGGTTCAAAATGATATAGCCCGGATGGTCCAAACCATGTTCATTGACCCTTCTACGTATGATTCGTCTAAGAATTATTTTCCAGCCGGTCATGTACGTCAGTTGTACCGTGAGTGTTTTTATCTTGTACGATATTATATTTGGCCCAAAACTAACTCATCTGAAATCCCGTTTGAGCATGCTGCATTGATCGTCATGTTTTTTGATTATAGTACATGTATTCCTGTTCATCTCATTATCTCTGAACGCATTAACTCTCTTGCCGCTTGTGGGAAGAAAAAGGGTGGCCCGTCTGGCCTTCCCTTTCCGCGTCTTCTCTCAAAGCTATTTGAGGATGCGGGGGTTGACTTTACTCAAGTTTCTGATTTTGTTGGTGGAGAATCACCGGTATGTGCAAGGGTGCTCCAAAAGAGTGCCAAATTCTCTGCTGTACCTCCTTCTAATCCGACAGCTGCAATTGAGACTGATGCCCATGTTGAGCGTGTAGATAGTGATGTACCTTCAGCTACTCCTACCTCGTTTGATTTTGCTTCGTTACATACATATATTGCTGGAGTGGCGTCTCAGGTTTTCACCCGGCATTGATGCTCATCTCGCACGCATTGACACTCGGCTTGATGGGTTTGCTTCTTCTCTGCAGGGGCATGCAGCTTCTATTGAGCAAGACTCGTTACCTGAGGATAGTTAGTTCCATTTCACGTCCCATTTAAAACACATGGTGATGAGCAAGGTGAGGGAGCTAGATGAGAGAGCTAGTTTGGGTATTAATTGTATAGTTTGTGTAGTATGCCATTGCCCTATATAATTACGCTTAATTTTGGTCTTTCCTGGAACATGAGATTGGGTTTGATTGAAAGCAGTTGGTAGTGATTATATGCAGTCAAGGTTTCATATTTATTATTTTGGTTGTAATGTCAGTCTCTATTGTACTTTTTATGAATGGAGAAGTTATTCGGTATCGCTATTGACTATCACACTTGTACGTTTTATGGGGTTGTGCCAAGATGATTCTTTGCAGGTCTTAAGCTTGGTAATCGGCTCTTAGGCTCTAGGTTGGGGTGGTAATCAATGTAATATTTATGTAATGTCTTGGAAGTGCCAAATAGGCAGATGGTAAAGGAATTGTTGTAAAAGGCATCTTCTTAGGACAATATTTGTATTGTAATGACCATCAATTCAATGCGGGCAGAGAATCTGCATTTTTGCAAGTTTCATCGATAATTTTCTCACTGTGAGACTGAAGCAAAGGGTGTGACATAATATGGCTCCATTTAAGGATGCTTGGCCAGGCCATGTGACTTACTTGTTTTTCATATCAATTCATTGAAAACTATTCCGGCCATATTTGTCTACTCTCAATGAGTCATGTACTTGAAACTTTGAAGTACAACCAATATAAATTCTTATCATCTAATAGATTGTAGTCTTTAGGTAATTTGTATTTACCATGTAGGGTTCTTATGCAAGGTACATCATCTTAAAAGTGATCTAGAGTTATTTTAAGCTACAACGATAGTCCTTTTATTGGAAAAAAAAAACAAATTGTACGATCCTTTTGTGAATAAAAAACTCATGATTCGTGCCCTAGTTCTCACCATCTTTTGTGTCTTATTTTATAACGGTACAGGCCATGTCTATATATATATTTTTTTCCCTGCTATGAATTAAAAACAATGGAAACAATGGAACATACAACACACATATATTCAATGCTCCAAATATATAGTGAATTCCAACACACATATAGTAGATATTGAATGGGTTAATATCCAAATACAAGGACCCATAAAAAGATGAGTACCGTCACACAGTGCTCACAACAATGCCGTCAATATCACTTCGAGCATGGATCTCATTTGCGTCACTAGTTGCATCATCAAGTCGTTGGGGAAGTGATATATCTACATCATTACAATTGCCCAGATCAAACAAGTCTCGTGGCCTAGTTCGAACTGCAACTTGCCAATCTGGATCAGCTGGATCTTTCACATAAAACACTTGTTGCACTTGTGAACCAAGGACGAATGTGTCGGGTGGTGGGAGTAATCGGCCAAAGTTTACCAAGGTAAATCCATACTCATCTATTTTCAACCCAGGACTTCTTGGTGACTTTGAGTCAACCCAATCACAGTCAAATAGAATAACTTTCCGACCATTGAAGTAGTCTAACTCAATAATGTCTCTCAATACACCGTAGTAGTCTCCCATTGCAGTTCTTGGATTTGGGTCACGTGCCGTGGCGAAATCGTCAGACTCAGAATACACATACACACCACTGTTTTGTGAGATAGTCTCACTTTCTTCGACAGTTTTGACACGAAATCGATACCCATTCATGACATATGCCTTCCAACGTCTAGCCCACTGGCTGGGCCCTTTGGCTAGAGCTCGTAAATCATCTGATATATCTTCAATTCCATCGCGTAATTGTGTTTCAATCTACAATAAAACAATCTGGCTATAAGAAAAGAATTCAATCATGGACTTATACACCAATGTGTATAAGATTGGATAATCACCTGCTTACGAAACCACTCGGAGAAGGCCAAGTGTGCTCGTCTAATTGTTTCCTTTACAGTTACGCGCCCTTTACGATGTGCCTTTGCATGGTCCTCGTGTATTCTGCCAGTATATGAAAGGTATATATATAAGAAAATATGCTAATGTGATGTACAAATGATAAAAATGAGTGCATGGAATGAGAAATGCTGGATTTTTTTATACCTAATGTACGGCTTCACTAAACAACAATTGAATAGAATGCAACGGTGTGCCCGATCTAATTCCTCCTGTCCTAGATGTACTGTCTCAACTGCCCCAAGACATCTCGAGGAAGGGCATGTCGAATAGCAATAGGAAGAAGGATTTGCATTATAATGTGGCAATCATGGCTTTTTGGTCCTACTAGTTTCCTCTCATTAACTCTTACACATCTTGAAACATTAGAGGAAAAGCCATTAGGAAGACGGACGGAAGCAAGTATTTTACACAGTTCAGTCTTCTCTGCAGTTGATAATGTAAAAGGCATTGTACGGCTTCACTAAACAACAATTGAATAGAATGTAACGGTGTGCCCGATCTAATTCGTCCTGTCCTAGATGTACTGTCTCAACTGCCCCAAGTGATCGCCCTGGCTGTGAAAATATTGGCAGCAATGCATGCATGTTTGCCCCTTCTGCATCTGCATTACGACCCGGCATATTTCGGCGGGTCAGCATCTTGTCCCCAAAATATAGCTCACAGAATGACAAACACTCTTCTACAATGTACCCTTCTGCAATACACCCTTCCGGACGTGCCTTGTTCCGTACATATTTTTTCAGTGTCCCTAAATACCTGCAGGTAAGAAGAAAAAAATATAAAAAATCAAACAAAGTTCACCTCATTTTTGTAATAAAAAAATTTGATACCTTCCAAAGTTTGAGTATACCTTTCAATGGGATACATCCACCTGTAATGCACGGGTCCTGCTATTGCAGCTTCTTCAGCGAGATGAATTGGCAAATGAACCATAATGTCAAAAAAGGCAGGGGGCAATATCTTCTCCAATTGACACAATACTATTGCAATTCGACAACCCAAAGATTGAAAATGCTCTGCATCTCCCACTTTCGTACATAAATTACGAAAGAACGAGCTCAATTCTAACAAAACCCGAACGACTTCTCGAGGAAGGGCATGTCGAATAGCAATGGGAAGTCTATTGCAATTCGACAACCCAAAGATTGAAAATGCCCTGCATCTCCCACTTTCGTACATAAATTACGAAAGAACGAGCTCAATTCTAACAAAACCCGAACGACATCTCGAGGAAGGGCATGTCGAATAGCAATGGGAAGAAGGATTTGCATTATAATGTGGCAATCATGGCTTTTTAGTCCTACTAGTTTCCTCTCATTGACTCTTACACATCTTGAAACATTAGAGGAAAAGCCATCAGGAAGACGGACAGAAGCAAGTATTTTACACAATTCAGTCTTCTCTGCAGTTGATAATGTAAAAGGCAACGGTGGAAGAATAGTACGATTGCCAACAACTTGAGGATGAAAATTGGGCTTCATATTTAGAGACATTAGGTCCAACCTTGCAGCTAAGGAGTCTTTATTTTTGCCTTCCAAGGCCAATAACGTCCCTAACACGCTATCTGTGACATTTTTTTCGATATGCATAACATCAAGATTATGGCGAAGAAGCAAAAATTCCCAATAAGGTAAATCAAAAAATATACTTCTCTTCTTCCATGGACTGGCCGCCCCCTCTCTGTTTCGCTTGGTTGGCTTTTTATGACCTTTGCCAAATTGGAAGGTTAATCCCCTTAAAGAGGCCAAACACTCTGCACCAGTCATAGGGATAGGGCGACTTCGAATTTCAACATGCCCATCAAACGATCGGGTCATTGTACGAAACCTATGTTCCTGCGGTAACCATCGGCGATGACCTAGATAACACTCTTTTTTTCCATGTTGCAAACGAAGAGAATCGGTGTTGAAGGCACAATGAGGGCATGCTTTTTTGCCTTTTGTACTCCACCCTGACAACATGGCATATGCTGGGAAGTCGTTGATGGTCCACAAAACAGCTGCTTTCAGTATGAACATCTCTTTTTTAAATGAATCGAAAGTCGGTATGCCCACATTCCATAAAGTCTTTAACTCTTCCACTAAAGGTTGAAGATACACATCTATATCATTTACTGGGGATTTAGGGCCCGGAATCAATAGTGATAATAATAGGTAAGGTTGTTTCATACAAAGCCAAGGGGGAAGGTTATAAACAGACATGACAACAGGCCAAGTGCTATGAGAAATACTCATCATACCGAACGGATTAAACCCGTCACTAGCCAATCCCAAACGGACATTGCGTGCATCCACAGAGAATTCTGGAAATGTGTTATCAAGTTTGCACCACGCTGGGGAATCAGCCGGGTGTCTGAGAACCCCATCTTGCGATCGCCCATTTGCGTGCCATGTCATTAACTCGGATGTATGACGACACATGTACAATCGTTGAAGTCGTGGACCAAGAGGGAAGTAGCGCAGCACCTTGTTAGGGATTTTATTCCTCTTACTCTTGCTCCTAGATGCCTCTGTTGTGTGTTCCTTATACCGATTAGCACCACAGACAATGCATGATGTAGCAGTCGCATGTTCTTGCCAATATAACATACAATCTTTTTCGCAGGCGTCAATTTTCTCATACGTCAACCCCAACTCAGATATAAGCTTTTTGGTATTGTAAAAACTTGAAGGTAAATTTACACCTGTGGGCATCCATATCCTTAATATGTCCAATAGTTTAGTGAAAGAAATGTCAGACCAACGGTGCATACACTTAACTTGATATAATTGCACCAAGAAACTAAGTTTTGTCCTACCACAACCAGGGTACAACTCAGTCTCGGCATCTGCCAACAAATTGTAGAATTTGTCAATATAGGTGGAGGACTGAGGTAGGGGTTCGTTTGTCTCATCCTCATTAGTCGTAGTACCAATCCCATGTATGCCAAATGCATCACCACACATTGCATGCATATCACTGTCATCAAGCGGCACGGTATCAACCACTGGGCATGTAGGCATTGGTTCTCCATGATGCTTCCATATTGCACTGACGTAAGCTAAATCCATCCCTTTGAACATTAAGTGTTCTTTCACTATCTGTGGGGCCTTCCAAAATCGATTTTGACAACCTTTACAGGGACATTTTATATTTCCATCAAAGCTGGCCACTTCGCTTGCATGGGTGATGAAGTTTTGTAAACCATTGGTGAAAGTGTTTGATCGACGATCGAAAACAACCCACGCTTTGTCCATTAGTATAACATGGAAACATTTCCAACTGCCCCCAAATACAAATGGTTAACAAATAATATCATTTGCAAATGTTAAACCAATATTCTCATATCTAACCTTATAGCAAAGTATATGTCAATCATTCCTGCCAAGGAAGCAAAAACTGTGTATTTCATGTATTAGCAATAGGCATGAATAAGTAAAGGCTTTGCTACACTATTGCAACACTAATCCTGAGGGGTGGATCCTAACCCTTTCTTCATAAAAGTAATGGTGGACAAAATTATGTTGCAATATTGAGTGGCAATAGGAGCTACCAATCATTCAGTTGTAATATGAACTTCGCATATGTTCCCAGATACAGAGGACGCCTCACATCAAAGATCATGGTTATTACTCCACTATAATTGAAGGATAGTTTCTAGGTTAATATGAGATTGGAACATTGTGGATCATTAAAGATGGAACTTATTGTCATTTGAACATTCATAAGGTATTGAACGAGCAACTTTCAATCATGGATATGGGGTTATGACTGAAGACCTTTTATATATTGTGTTTGTACAATTATAGATTCATACCAAATTGAACTTCACAATTCTATAAGCCGATTAGAGCCTGGTTCCCAAAATAGGGTTCAGCTGGTAAATGGGTCAAGTATCATGGAAAAACAATTAAGAACAAACAATATTAGGAATTCAGTGATGAGCATATGAAAGTCCAAATTCGATGGGTACGGTACCACAATCAAATATTGTTCACTTCTATTGTGTAAAGGCAAAATTATAAAGGTTACCTGGCTGCTTCACAGTTGTTGCACTGGGTTCTTGTAGACACACTTTATAATTCCCGGAAACTAAAGGATGCAAGTGGATCAGAGGGTAGGACCTGCTGCAGATTTATTGGCTGCTGTACAAAGGCCTTTGGCTTCAGCTCTGCCAAAAATAGTGCAGGGGTTGAAATTGCACAGGTGTAGATTGCTTATCTGCGTTTTTGGGGAGGTAGATGTCGTGAGCTTAGAGTACTCTAAGGATAAGGGGAAGCTGGTGCTCAATATTTGTGATTTCATTATTCCCAAGAGATAGGTTTGGCAGACTCTTACATTCAGCCTTAATGGTGTTAACCAAGTAGTGATGAGTAGTTTCTGATTGACCCATTAATGGACTCTCGAGATCTTCTTTATCTGTTGGCCCATTTCCCCATTCTTCTTTTCCCAGTTGCACACTTTAACTTCTGATTTTCCCTTTTAATTTGTGTATGCCAATTACAAAAAAGAAATACACAGGTGTGTGGTTCCCACCATACATAGCCAATTGCCACAGATGTTAATTCAGTGCCCAATAAACCAATTAATACATGAAAGCTTTTGATAATAAAATTGATGGAAAACAGACCCCCAACTGTATTGTCTTATCTAACTATTATTTAATCATATACTAATTTTATATACCATAATTTAATCTTCATATGCTACAACACATGTGGCTAAAGCGTTGGAGGAATTCCCAACGATAACTTTTCCACGCACACATGAACCTTACTACTTTAAACCCCACAGGCACAGTGTTGTTATACACTTGAATGCCACACTCTACATATTTGCTGTGGGCTTTTCCCTATTAATTACCATTGGGAGGGGCGGTGTGGGGAAAAGCATTGTGGCCTATGTGCCACTTTCTTGTAGTGTACTTATTGATTTCGGTTATCTTAATCAAATGTTTATTACTAATAGTGATAATCTTCAGCAATTTTCACCAAAGCTTTAGCACTTATAAGCAGAAATTGATCATCTACACAACTGACACTATCTTTACGTCACTTTCCACGGCATTCCACTAGAATGGTTCCATAACCATGTACATAATGAAGCCTATCATTTAGCAGTATTTAGTGAAACAAACTATACATGTACCTCTGGACTCATCCTTATTCACATGAGCATTGAGACACAATAATCTTCTAAAAAGCTTACTTCACAAAAAGAATGGTGAACAAACTATGATTGAACATATATGGTGACTATAGTTTGGCCCAAAGCATGGTGAGCATGTGTTTAGTTTAATTAAGGACAATGCTTGGGTCCTCAAGCTTGAGGACTAACCCTGTCCTCAAGTCCGCCAAAAATCATAATTCCATCATGCCGGCTCAAGATCAAAACCGTTTAATTTTTAGATCACCTAATAAAGATCATTTATGGAAAAAATCAACTTAATCGGAAATCGTTTGATTGTATAACTATTAAGGAATAGATACATGGTTTGGTCTTTTTACTATCACCTTATATTTATTTGTTATCAATTGTACAACCAAACGATTTTCGATTGAGTTGATTTTTTGTAGAGATAATATTTATTAAGTAATCTAAAAATTGAACGGTTCTGATTTTGAACCGGCACAGCAGAATTATGACTTTTGGCGGACTTGAGGACAAGGTTGGTCCTCAAGCTTAAGGACCCAAGCATTTTTCTTTAATTGCTGGCTTCAGTAGATTGGTGACAAATTAAGAGCTTGGAATATTAACAAGCTAGAGTTCGAGATGGTCGATCTCATCTATTTGGTAAATTTTGTTTTACATAAGTCGATCAGCTGCATAGCTCTAACCCAAGAATACGTGAATTACATGTTTATTATAAGATAATTAATTATGATACATATGATTTTAATGATGGAAGAATATCAAATTCAATCAAATTACGTAGCAATAATAATACAATAATGCTGATTTGGGCCTCCACGTTTAATATGTGCCGAGGCCTAGATTGATTTAGTATAGCTTTTATTCTATTGGGATTCAGCCCAATTATACCGAAAAATAATAATAATACAGTAATCCAAGGCTTACCAAATTTGTTTACAAAATCTGTTAACCATGTACACATTCATAGGGAGCTTCTCTTATGCGGAAGCTGTGTACAGGAGAATCATCCCATCCACAAGATGGGAAAGTACAGCCGATCGGCTATACTTTTTTTTGATGGGCTTCCGCATAGCTTCAGCATAAAGCTTCCGTATGAGAGAAGCTTTCCACATTCACATATCATGGTAAGAAATAAATAGCATCTAGAATGAACTCAAACTCAAATTTGAACAAATTAATAAAATACTAACACATTAGACAAGAAACTGAACTTCATTAATAAGCCGCTTGACTTTGAACTCAACAACCTTTTGCTGGTTTTTTACCAAAACTTGTTCGAAGTAATAACAAAGGAAATGAAGCAATTGTCAAAACTTGAAGATTAACGAAAAGAGACGATTTGGCACTCCAAAAATGACTTCTTGCATTCCTCTACACTCACACACATGAGGAGTGCATGAGGTATATTTTTCACTGCCATGAGCATTCCCCTAAAAGATGCTTCCCTCACCAACCTATAAGTAGGAGTTTCAGGAGGGCCATCCTAATATATAATCCGTTCTTTGCTTGCCTGAAATAGGCAGCTCTTGGATCCCCATCCACATCGACAGAAATCTGCATGTCATTCAGAGAAGAAAGAAATTGAAAAATAAAACATTAGGTTAATCATTTAGAATTCACATACTTACTTCATCAAGTCTGGGCAGAGGGTGCATGACCACAGCATGCTTCTGCATCACCTCTAACACACGACGATCCACAATATACTTTCCTCGAGCTTCTTCATAGAGGTCAATTCTCTCTCCAAATCGTTCACGCTGAATGCGAGTTTGGTAGACAACATCACACTTAGAAGCAACTTCCATTAAGTCGGCACTTTCTTCCCATTCAACTTTCATTGATATCAAGTAATTTTTTATATCATCCTAGAAAAGGAAATATAAAAAATATGAGACTCCAATCTCCTAGATTTTTCATAATTTTCTAGCCTTCCCTTAACTACCATAATTTGACAAAACCAGCAAAACCAAAATACTGATCTGAAACGGTCTGAAATTTACCTTCATTTTTACCACATCAGGAGAGACAAAGTAGATCTTCACATTTTTATACCTCGCAAGCAGGTATGCAAGTGAGCGCACTGTCCTTCCGTTAGCAAGATCTCCAACAAGTGCAACTTTAATGCCATCCAGTTTTCCTATCTCTCTTTCAATAGTATAGACATCCAGAAGAGCCTGTGAAAACATGCAAAGCTTGTAACTGAACAGGTTATAGGATGTATTACAACCAAGTAAAAGCAACTGAAAATAACAGGATCTGTGCTAGCAGTATGCCTTATATGTTATCTGATCATTATGCTACTAGTACTAGCCGCATCTGTAACTAATTGGCATGGTAATCAGCACTAACTAGCATCTACACTATTTAGAACAGGGATTCCTTTCATAACCACCCTTTTTTCCATGCTAGAATTATCCCTCTTATACACTACCAATCTTTATTTTATTAAGATAAGTTCACCTCTAAACACGAATTGAAAAACACTAAACAGCCAACTCCCATACTTGCAGACTTTCAGTTACATTATCTAATCATTGATGTTTTAGATTGTTTTAATTTTTTATATTCATCTAGGACTACTAAATTATATAAGAAGGATTTCTAACTTTGCTTCTTTACATTCATTTTGCACAATCTTTGATCTTTGTTTTCCATACAATCGGATTTTTACATACCATCAAACAACATACTTCATTCTTCACCAGTATAATTTGCAACGAGGAAAATTTTCAGCATACCTGAGTTGGATGCTGTCCAGGACCATCTCCTGCATTTATCACAGGAATGCCAGCAGTTGCTGCAGCTCTTTTGGCTGCACCACTCTCAAAGTGCCGCATCACGATAATATCCGAGTAACCCTCAACAGTTCTTATAGTATCTGGAACCGAAGCCCCCATATCACTACCAAATTGTAGCAAACCAGTCTCTTGAAACATGATAAGTAAATGAAAGGCATACCTTCAAGTGTTTCTCCTTTAGCCGCGGACGAGAACTCCCTTGCATTTTCAGTTGTCAAAACCTCCCCACCTAACCGTCTCATTGCAGACTCAAAGGAAAGCCTTGTTCTAGTGGATGGTTCGTAAAAGAGAGTAGCCATAAGATAACCTTTAAGAATTTGGCTCCCTGGTGAATTCTTTTCAATCTTCTCCATGTCATGCGCAACTTCAAATATAGCACTGAGAACATCTCTATCAAATTGTTGAGCTTCAATCACATCATCAAGTTGAAACTTCTTCCCTACTGAAAAGGAAAGTGAATTTTCAATTCCCAATGCCCGGCACAAAATCCCATTCTTTTGCAAGAATTTCTCGGTTTGTTTGCATTTTGATGATTTCTCATTGGGTAACAACCTTGAATGTGTTAGGTACTTCAAGTTGAAGTGACCCAATTGTTTATAACAAATCTTCGTTTCGTGAAATGGCATGACACCTTGGAACGAACATGAAAATAGTGATAATGAAGCAGCCATTTCAATATCTAAAATTGGGTTGATGGGATCAAGTCGTGTATATGAAGCAATCTAAAGCCCCTGTACAAATAAAGAAGATAAAACTGGAAAACCAATCAACTGAATGATAAAATAAAGTTAAAGTTAAAAATAAAAATGATACATTCTTGCATGGTTTCATAAGCAGAACAAAAATGCAAATTTACAGAATTCTAAACATATACTTTTACTGAACGGCAAAGAATCAAGTGTTGCATACAACTCATCAATAAATTAAAATCTTAACTGACACTAATTAACTCCTAAGAGCAGAGAGATAAGACTAATTATAGTAAGGGGTTGTTGTGTTCCCGGGGAGCAACAGCTCAATGAGGTAAGGCTGGGAATGGGTTGGGTCTGGCCCATATCGGCCGAAAAACCGATCCACCAGACCAACCGACTTTAGGGATTTCCTAAAACCAAAAATAGGTCGGTCAGTCCAAAAAAGTCGGTTGAGGTCAGGTCGGTAATGGTGTGGCCCGACCTCAAATAAATTTTTTTTTTCCACATTTCTAAATTCCTAATAAATTACCAATACTCAAATCTCAATAAAAAAACAGTTCACAATATATTCTATAATAATACAGATGCCCAAACCAACCCTTCTCATCTCCTACTCTCATGGACAACTTAGAGAGCACAAAATTAGTCCCAGCTGATAATCCTCAACACCAAAACCTCTGTAAAAATCAGACACACCTCACCTCNCCCCCCCCCCCCCCCCCCCCCCCCCCATCCAAACAGAAACATTCTAGAAGTATATCCTAATGACACGGACAAAATTAATTGTAGTGCAAAAAAAATTAAAAAAGTCATAAGGGTTTATTCAAAAACTGAAGATAACAAAGGAGTATATCCTAATTTTCTAAATTTTTTTTATGGGTGGTATTTGTGCACATGGTGCAAAGTTTGGGTGGTAAATGTGCAAAAGGCC
>QANT01001313.1:0-17731 GCA_003254885.1 Purshia tridentata | reverse complement strand
TTGGGGATCTGACTAAGTTTATAGTTGTCATTTTTGTGAGCATTTTTTCCACAATAAGCACTATTTAATTCAAAACACTATTTTTTTCTTACAAGGAGGCCAAAGTGGGAGAAGATTCAAACTGTGGTCCTTGGTGTAAGAATAAATGCGCTCAACCACCAGAGCTACAAGCCTCCCAGAGATTTTGTTTACTGATTATGTTTGATCATAAAAGACCTTTTTAGATAAAGCAGTTATGGAGTAGAGTACAATATCTGAAAATCACAGAAGCTTACTATTGATACAAAAATCTGTTGGGACTCTCACAATCAACTTAGATGAGGTCTTTTGCTGACGTGTACAAGCTCATGAGCCAAAAGGTTGAGCCTAACACGTCGTTAGATAGCTAGAACCTTCTCCTACAATTTGATCAGAGAAGAGCACTGATGTGGTACCAGCCGAAGCTACTCCGATGGTAAAGTCAGTATGATAGAAAGAAGGAGAAGCAAGAACAAGTGATGAACAAAGCAAGAACTTTGGAGAAAATGGAAGAAAAGAGGTAATTTCTTCTGGGCTTTTTTCTTCAGAGCTTGGCAGGTTTTGTGAAATTTTGTGTTGTCCCTTTACCTAATAAAAGTCCTCTTATTTATAGGCAAAAGGTATGAGACATTTTTCTTGAGATTGTAGGGGTGATCATGGTTTATTGTAGGCATTAAGTGCCATGCTTATGGCTGACTGGATGGCTCATAGGCTTCCATTTATTGCAAGGGAGGTGACTTCCAATTGGCTAGAGGCCACTTACATTAAATGGGGTGTAACGCAAAGTGAACAAGCATTAAATGGAAAGCAATAACGTACCTTCAATGTGCCAGACGTAATAAATGCTTCTGGGGTTGCGCTCGGCTCAGATGAAGATGAGTCGAAGAGGAACAGTCCAATTCGAGCAAGTGTTCGTGGGTCGTGGTCAATTTGTACACACGCTGGCTCATCGAGGTCTAGTTCGACTTGGCAAGTTAACTGTATCTGATTTGAACATAATCAAAGAACACATGGCAGTGGATAGAGGTACTGCTTGACGTGTCAGTTCGGCTAGTTTTCGGGCCAACCATTGAATCTGATTTGAGCAGACCTTGGTTTCCACTGATCATTGGATGACTCGCCGACGGGTCTTGGTTGAGTAGTGTTTGGATCGGAACGCAATGTTGGGATCTGGTCTGAAATAGTATGTTGGATTGGCTGTTGATCGAGGTTAGAGGTCAACTTCGGATCCGAAACTCCACGTGGCTTCAAGATGTTGACTGTTGACTTAATAGGGATATTATTCCCAAACACTTACTTTGTATAAACTGTTCAATGCCTTCCTTAGATGTTGAACAATTGTGTTTATATTTCTATTTCTAATATTCACATCATGATTTTGAATAGAATGGTTTATTGCTACAATGTACTTTAAACTATAGCAAACTATAGTATGTGTTTTGGTTTTTTCCCCCTTCAATTTGCCGCTTCGCATTGGAGAGACTAGCTAATACATTAGAGGAACCAAGGACATTAAAATCTGGTAAAATTTTCAACTGTTATGGTATACTATAAAGAAACAGTTGACCAATGTCTTCTACTAATAAGCTATAAAGAAATAATTAAATAATGTCTTCTACAAAATTACGCTAGGGTATCAATGTCCCCTTTCAATTGTATAACCCAATATCCTATGCTTTTTTATGGCTTTGATGAATGTTTAGCTAATTTTTTTGCAGCACCAAGGATTTCAAAATTTAATCAGAAAATGTAAAAAAAAAAAAAAAAAAGGATGTTACACTTATGGACGGAAAAAAATATTTTATTTAAAGTGGGGGCAATATTGGCCTCCTCCACATGGAAATCTGGTTATCCCAGANGAAACCACGAGGACCAAATTTGTTTTTGGAGTAAAACACAGGGACTAAAAACATATTTAACCCAATTTAGATTTCCTGTCTCTCTTTGAAACGCGAACCGCAGGTCCAGAGGTACCATATCTCTCTCTTTCCTACGCCGACTTGAAACACCTCCGGATGGCCTCCTCCACATGGAAATCTGGTTATCCCACATCGGCGGACTCAAGCGATCATCAGCATCATCATCGGTCCCGGAAAAATGCTTACCAGCTGATGAAATCCTCTTACCGGCGACAACATAAACATAGTGGTCGTCTGCACAGTGCGGTCGTGGTCGACCAAAACTATTGTCGTAAAAGAGATGGAGGTGAAATCCCCAAATCCTTAAATTATTTTGAAATAGCCCAGCAGCCAAAATATTCGGAGTTGGGAATTCATCGAAGCAGCAAAAAAGCAAGGCTTCCTGAAGAAATCATAGAAGAAATCCTGGTGAGGTTGCCGTCTATCAAATCTGTCATCAAGTGCAGCGCAGTGTGCAAGTCATGGAGATGTCTGATCAAAAGCTCTACCTTCATTGATGCCCATCTCAGCCGAAATCAAAACCAAAACAAAAACGATGATGATGTTGGTAGTCTCCTTCTTTTAAGGCGGTCCAATGATAATGCATTCTTGTTTTATTGGGATAAGCCTGCTGCATCTGTATTTGGATTTGGTGGTGAGTATTCCATTATAAATAATACCAATGTCAAGTTTATAACTCCTTTCACTTACAAATCTCCTTCCCAAAGAGACGAAGTTAGTTCTTCAAGTAGGTGTTTCAATCTGGTCGGAGCTTGTAACGGCCTCATATACCTTGCTAATGACCATTGGTTTCTCCCAGTCCCCACAATAATTTGGAATCCGTCGGTTAGAAAGTTTGTGGCTTTGCCTAGCCCTAGTATTACCGTCCCCCCTATCAGGGATTATATTATGGGAGCTGATATACTTGTAGAAACTTCTGGCTTTGGCTACGATTCAAAGACCAATGACTATAAGGTTTTGAGGATTTTGAGTAATATTTCTTGTGGTGGTTCTGATGGGGACACTCCATTTGGGGTTGAGGTTTACTCCTTAGCCAGGGGCTCCTGGAAGACTCTTAGTCCAGTTGCTGCTGCATTTCCCGGTTGCTTTCGTCTTGCTCAAAAATTTTCTGACCCTCTTAGACATGTTTTTGTCAGTGATGCTCTACATTGGCTTGTACCCCGTCACAGAAACTGGGAAGAATGTCTCATTGTGTCCTTTGATATGGTCACTGAATCATTTGGTGAGATAAAGATGCCTGAAGCTTTGAGAAACCCACCAGGTTGTTACCCCATTATTTCAATATATCAGGATTCTCTTGCCTTGATTGATATTGAGCTTGAGATGGACCGAAGACTAGGAATAACAAGTTATGCTCTCGACTTATGGGTCATGCAACAGTACGGTGCGGTGGAATCGTGGACTAAATTATATAGTGTAACCCTGCACAACCAAGAGTCCTGTCCATTCCCTTATGCTTTTAAAAGTAGTGGCGAACAAGTGTTCACAATGCGTACTGATAGTGGCGAGCACCTGCTAATGGTGGATTTTAAGACCAAACAAGTTAAACATTCTGGAGTTGATGATGGCTCTGACTACCTGTCAATGGATTCTTTTGTAGAGAGCCTTGTCTTACTTGACCAATCCAATGCTATTTCTTACTGAGTTGCTGCAAGCAAGAAGCAATAACAGGGCTGTATTTGTATTTTTGTATTTTAGCACCTTTTTTTTGGCTTATATATGTGTGTTCTGTTCTTTCAATAATGTATGAACTTTGAATTTATTAATTAATAGCCCCTTGACACGTGTCACGTGTACGTGTCAATTGGATTGACATCTTCTACTGTATATTTACCCTCTATTCTGTGTTCTTTGGATTTACTCCTCTACTGTATATTTGTAGTCAATGTTGATATACATATAAAAATCTAGTGTCGGTTAATGACTTCTTGTTGCAGTGTATCTTTTCTTTCTTATCTTCTATCTTGCCAAGCACCTTCCCACGGTCAAGGTGCTCCAAGGCATCATGTGCATGGGGACATGAACTTCAATTTGTCTGGTTAATCTGTGCATTGCCTACTCGCTTAGAGCCATCTACTTTGGTCTGTCGGCCTCTATTAGGCCAAAAACCAAAAGAAGCCCCTAAATTCTAGAAAAAGCAGGTGGTGCTGGGACTTTTTATCACTACAACATGAAACAGTTTGGGTGATGAAATGGCATGAAACCTGTTTGGACCCTCCCAAAATATTTGGAATATTAATATATTCATTTAATTTCTTAGCTTTCGGCTGTATGGGCCAAAGCCATAGAAATTGAAAGCAAGGGATGAACTTCTCCCAAAACTAAAAACAGTGAAGGCATCAGAACTTGATCTGACAAAAGTGAAAATTAATATATATATTAATATTTTCAAAAGTTGTTATAAATAAAGACATGAAAAGGCTAACATCTTTTTAGCTTTAATTAGTGGGCCATTTGTCATCATGACTTTTTAGTCTACTAAAAAGAGATGTCAGTAAGAGTAAAAGACAAAACAAATGAAAATTGGCTAATATATGCTCAATCTTATCTCATTTAACATCTCATCTACAGCTGTCCCACTACTTAAAATATCTCAAAAGCAAATCACTCACAGCTACACACTTGGCAATCAAGACTTTTGAGCTAAGGAAATTTGTAGTTATAAAAGAGAAGCTACAGGAAGAAATCGGATCATCATGAACAACCCCCAAAAAAAACCCCAAAAATCAAGAAATGACAAACACTTTCTGATTATTCTCTGCTTCAAACCAAAATTGCTCTTTTGTCTTTATTAGCTATTTACATTTAAAGAAAAAGTTCGTTGTTGTCTATTTTTGCATTTATAGCTGTATTATTTCTCAAACTTGTAAATCCAGACTTAAATGGTAATGAAATCTGAATTGTTTTCACTCTCTTTCTTCATTTAGTGTTGTTATTTAATTTCTACGAGTAATAAGCTTTAAATACAGTTTCTAGTCTTTATGAGCTTTGCAGCTGTTCTCTTCTTCTTCAAGATTTAAACACTAAAAATATGATTAGCAAAATAAGCAAGAATAACTATCCAAACGGTTAAGGAGCCATTTTTATCTTTTTCAGTGCTTGGATCTTAACTTTTTTGCTTTATCTTTTAAGCTTTTAGCTCAAATCTTCATATCTTCACCATAAAACACCCTTTTTAACTGAAGTCATATTGGGGAAAAATAAGTTTTCCTCACAGTCCACAATCGTCTGATCTTGATCTGGCCAATAGTGCAAGTGGGACAAAATCCCCTGTTTTAAATTCCACTTCTCAATGGTGGCACACCCGCAAACTCGTCCACACGTGGCACAAGTTGACACGTGTTTCCAGACCATTTTTGTGTCGAAACAGATTTGGCATGCCTATGGGACCCCTGTTAAACTTGTGTGTTCATGGTATATAGATCTATCGGCTCCAATGACTACCAAAATGATTTTGGTGACCATTATGAACCGTATGATACAGCTAATAATTTTTCTTTCAGCTCTAATGGAGGCTTGTATTATGAGGATGACTATTATGTAGAAGGCAAAACGACCTAAGGGCAATATACCCAATTTGTTGGAAATCTTGTGAGTTGTGGTTGCCAAAAAGGATGAAAGAAACTTGCTTCAAGGCACGAATAAATTCGCTTTCTTTCAGACTTTATTTGCCCCCACAGTCAGTGTACAAAGGGGATATGCAAATAAGCCTTGTGGATACAATGAAGCCTAGTGAAAACACTATGTGTTTGTTAATGTCTTGCACAACCAAAAACAAACCAAACATCCTGAGAGATAAACAAGAAAGGCTCAAGATTAATTAAGAACTAAAACTGCAGAAATTAGTTCTTAATTCTATAGTTTGCTGTAAAATGATAAAGGATAAGAATGTTAGATTTCAGTATGTTTTCCTTGCAGAAAATCCCTCTATTTATAGAGCATCAAGTACCTTTTATGAATTGGTATGGCAGCCATTCATTTGAATTAATTCAAATGGGTTATACCTTTTAAACAAGAGGTACCTCTTCATAAGAATTATATCTTTTCATGAAAGATTGTGACTTTAAGGCCAGATATTCATAACTGAAGTGATTACAACTTTTCCCAAAAGTTTCAGAAGTTTAAATCACCAAAAGATACATTGCTTCATGCCAAAAGGCACAAACTAGTTTTCAACCATACAGCCAACCGTTCGTGGCCTATTTTATGTTTTGAAAACATTCAACAATTTGGACCCCACAGCCAAGGTTATGGCTATTTTCACTGATATGGTGATATTGATATACATTGGGGGCAATATAATGTTTTACAACCCCAATATCACTATTTGCCACAATGGAGGACAGTAGAAAAATTGAAGAGGAGAAAAGACTAGCTATTGTGGGATTAATATGCGATAAAATCTTGAAATCCCTTCAAGAAATAAGAGGCGACATGAGTCTGACAAAGAAAAAAGTGCTAGATGACTTGAGTATAATGAAGTCTAGCCTACAAGCAACCAACATAGCAGCAAAAGCCATGTACTCAACTTTAAATGAAAGTGGACCCCCACGTAAAGAGAAAGAAGGAAGATTGGAGGGATTATGTGAAGAAAAGTGTTCGGTGAACCCAAAGGAATTCTAGGAGAAAGTGATATGTGCCCAAAAAATCACTTTTTTTTTCTCCTGAAACCAATATTAATTTGGGATCCATTTCCAAGGTTGACAAGTCACCATTTGAAAGCCAAGAGAAAGTTGTTTCAGCCTTGGCAAAAATGGAGCCAACAAAAGACCAATTTTTTCATGAGAATGAAAATATTTTGGTCATACAAGAAGAGGTGGGCACCAAAAACTTTGAGTCAAAAATGAAATTTGACATGGTGGTTGGAGGTAAGGCCAATGTGAACAATTCATTTTCGGCTAAAATAACAAAATTTCATTTGGAAGTGAAACTATACTACTCAAAATATCTCAAAACTAAATCACTCACAGCCACACACATGGCAATCAAGATTTTAGGGCTAAGGAATTTTGTGGCTATAAAAGGGAAGCTACAGGAAGAAATCGGATCATCATAAACAACCCCCAAAACAAAACCCAAAAATCAAGAAATGACAAACACTTTCTGATTATTTTTTGCTTCAAGCCAGAATTTCACTTTTGTTTTTATTAGCTATTTACGTTTAAAGAAAAAGTTCATTGTTGTCCATTTCTGTATTTATAGCTGAATTCTTTCCCAAACTTGTGAATCCATACTTAAATGGCAATGAAATTTGAATCGTTTTCACTCTCTTTCTTTATTTAGTGTTGTTATTTAATTTCTACGAGTAACAAGTTTTAAATACAGTTTCTAGTCTTTATGAGCTTTGCAGCTGTTCACTTCCTCTTCTAGATTTAAATACTAAAATATGATTAGCAAAATGTAATAACCTTGTTTTAATTAGTAAAACTTTTGTTTAATTAAATTTAATTAAGTAGTATTAAGTTATATTAATGTTTTTTTATTATATTGTATTTTATATAATATATTATTATTATCATTTATAAAATAAATTTTTTTTTTTCACACTTACGGGCCAACTACCCAGCCACTTCTATAAGGTTTTAGACGTTGTTTCTTTCAAATTTTTACCTTGCCTTCAAATTAGGGAAATTGCCTCAAATAGCCCAAATAAATACCAAAAGGACTTTTTTACACCCTACAAAAATGTTGTGACTTTTCTAGCTTTTTATCCCAAATGTGGACAAATATACCCCCACCCCACCCACTAACGTCCATCTTCACCTCTGTTAATCTACTCCATTCCGTCAGTATGCCCAAACCGTTGCAGTTAACTTCCACTCTCAACCCGTTACCTCCTCTAACTTCAGTAACCTCCCACTATTCCAGTTAACTTCCAAAGCAAACGGTAGCTTGTGTGAGCTAGCGAACACTGTATACGAACTAGAGGGGCAAGACAGAGAGAAAGCAGCGACGAGGAAGACCGACGTTGACATCAGAGCCGAGCGTCCATGATCAGAGAGCACCATCATGACGTGCTCAACCAGGCGAGTGTTTTTGGGCGTGTGGGAGATTGCGACGTCAACTAAAAAGAGAGATCGCCGCTGGCAAACCCCCACTGTGTGAGAGCTGGGCTACACGATCTGGGCTGTTTCAGGGGAAAGCGCCACCAAGGGAAGGAAGAGGGGAGGGAGGCGAGCACGGCCAACCCAACCCTGAGCCACACTGTCCCCAAACGTGCCCCCACGCGCAGGTGGAAGCTCCAGTTGAGGGAGAGGGTCACGAGAGAAAGAGAAGGTGCAGGTGAGGAGAGAGAAACTTAGCGAAAACCAGGTTTTTGCCCTTTTTTAAAAACCAACTTTTCAAAAATTGCAAGTTTGCCACTCACTTCACACGTCCGTAAATTACAAACCGTAGCTCTGTTTGACACGTGCTTTGTGTCTACGAACTTGTGAGAATGAGGCCTTTCCAAAGGACCCAAAGTCAAAACTAAAACTTCACCCGAACAAAAAGTCAACTTTAAGCCCAACTAAAAATTAACTTTAAAATTAGAAAAAATGCCCAAAACATTTACTTCTCAAATAAAATCCCAAAATTCTTTAAAAGCATTTCAAAACAAACTTTGGAAAAGTATGGGGTCTTACAGAGGTGCACTACACACACTAGAATTAGAGAGTGAGCAATTTTATTTCTTTATCTAATTGAGGTTTTATTGTAATTTCTTGTATAGGATCAGGATTGGACGACAGTCACGAGATCATGATAATTTTTAAAGAAGCCTAAAGCACAAGGTCGAGGTAAGGGGGATCTGGGGAACCTTTAACTACAAAGTTGATTTTATTGAATCTTTGTTGAAAAATTGTTATATGTGTGCTAATACGTGATATATGAATGATATGAATTATTTGTGCATTATAGGAATTATTTTATTATTATCAATTATTTATAACACATTTATTTGAAGATGAAACATGAATCATTGAGAATGGAGAAGTGGTGAGTAGGGATTGAGTGTTGTATTTTAAATTCATAGTGTGCGCGGGGAGTGAAGCCCCTTCAGTTGCGGCTGATAAAATGATCTAACACATCCAATGCACATTGGGACCTTCTGTTGCGGTCAAAGTTAGGATGTCTTGCATTTTAATTGCGGTTAAAATGAAGAAACAATGTAACTTATTTTTCAATGGGTTTAATTGAGGAAGTGCAGTATAACATCATGCATCACTAATATTATGTACATGGTATCTTATCTATTTGTGATTGTGTGCTTTCACTGAGCTTCAATTTAATAATTTTGCTTGTTAAGGTTTATGGCCCTACTGAGCCGTTTGAGCTCACCCCATCTTATACTTTGCAGGTCCAAACCTTGAAGATCCAAACCTGTAGTGGGAGTAAGTGGCAAGGCATAGGGTCAATAAATTAAGCTTGAACTAAATTAAGGTTTGTTTCCGTTTGTTGAAGATCTGTAAGACTTAAGTATTGAGATAAGTTATGTGATATAAATTAAGCTTGAATTCAGTTCTTTGTGTAATAGAAGTAAGAATTTTTATTTCAGTTTATTTATTTTCTTGCCATATTCTGGTTATAGAAGTTAATTCTATAATTAGAATGTGATTCACACCTTGATCCGGGATTAGTTTTTAATTCAGGTTGGGGTGTGACACAAAATGAGCAAGAATATTTGTCCAAATGGCTAAGGAGCCATTTTTATCTTTTTCAGCACTTGGATCTTAACTTTTTGCTTTATCTTTTAAGTTTTTAACTCAAATCTTCAGATTTTTACCATAAAACACTATTTTTTACTAAAGTCCTATATCGATTAGGCAACAACAGACCTTGACTTTGGGAGACAAGTTTTCCTCAAAGTCCACAATCGTCTAATCTTGCTCTGGCCAGTAGCGCAAGCCAGACAAAATCCCCTGTTTTAAATTCCACTTCTCAGTGGTGGCATGCCTGCAAACTCGTTGACACATGGCACAAGTTGACACGTCTCTCGATACCATTTTGGTGTCGAAACAAAACCATTTCGTCACCCTAGTGAAAAATTCCCAGAAAGATCCCAAATAAGCCTAGAGGGGGGGGGGTGAATAGGCTTTTCAAACAAAATACCAAATTTTAAAAATTATCAAGTTGATTATTAGGCAGCGGATTAAAAAACAAGTCAACTTGATAAATCAAGAAACAAGCATACACGAACACACAGAAATTGTTGACGCGGAAAACCCACACTTGGGAAAAACCGCGGGACCTAGTCCAGAGAAAAACAATCCACTATGTAAAATTGAAGTTCTACAACCAGTGACTCGATCCAAACCTAATCTAGACTCCTTCTAGACAGATACACTGACCTCACGCCACACGCTGCACTTCAACCACGGGAATTGCAAGGAGACCTTCTCACCAACGTCCTGCTAGCAAGAGCTCACGAACCCAGCCTCGTCCTCGATGCTCAAGTTCGAACAATTATCAAGGATGAATGAATGATGGATGATAACATAAATAAATTTAACAAGGAACAATTTATTATGCTATCTAGTTTAAGCACCATGAACTAGTTTATATGATGTGTTTATGCAACCCTAGTTCATATCACAGCCTCACAATAATAATAAAAACCTAGAATGCAATCTCTCAAAGTGTATAATGTGTGAGCAAAAACTAAACAAGGATTAAAAGAGATTATATATAGAAGACTAACCTTTAGAAACTAGGAAACAAGATTTATCCAATTAGGAAAGAGATTGGGACCCAATAGGGCTTTTTAAAACCTTGAAAAACTAGGATTTAAAACACAAAAACGCACACACTCACGCGTAGGACCGGTCCTCCAAAGCATAGGACCGGTCCTCTGGAAGCCAAAACAGAGGACCTCTCTGGAGGACCGATCCCACCACTAGGAGGACCGGTCCTCTGGGGCACTTTCAAAAAATAAAAAGTTTTGCCACTGTGGGATCGATCCTACCAGGTGTAGTACCGATCCTACAGATCGATAACACCTTTTTGAACCTATTTTTCAGGACACTTTTAAATGCATTTGTAGGACTGATCCTACAGATCAATAACACCTTTTTTAACCTTTTTCAGAACACTTTTAAATGCAGATGAATGAGATTCTAACCACCTATGATGCATGCAAGGTTTCTAAGTCAACTTACCTTGATTCTAAATGAATTTGAACACCGAGACATGCTTTGAGGATAAGTGCTTTGAACTCGTAATTGAGAATCAACTTGACGAACTAAACTAATGCTTACAACCATATGAGTTTTGTCTAAAGGAAAATGCCAATTACAAAAATTACACTTACAACGAATACATCATTTAAGTGCACAACAAGTCCAATTTGGTTAAAGTTGTACAAAAACGTGTTCAGTTGGCAAGAAATACACGGGGAAGCACTTTCTCATCCTTGAATTAGCTTTCTAGACCAAATGAACTTGTTTAGGTGTAAAGAATGCACAAATAAGTCATTTCAAGGCACACTAAGTCCAATTTCGTTATAGATGCACCAAAACATGCCTGATTGGCAAAAAAGACATTGGGAATCACTTTCTCATGCTTTGATTAGCATTCTAGCCCAAATGAACCACTGTAGGTGTCAAAAATGCTCAAATATGTCTTTTCAGCATGCGCTGAGCCCAATTTATTTCAAGTTGCACCAAAACATGCTGGGTTGGCAAGAAAGACGTGTGGAAGATCTTTCTCATGTCTCGATTAGCATGCTAACCCTAAAGAACCACTTTAGGTCTTAAGAATGCATGAATACGTCATTTCAGTGCACACTAAGTCCAATTTCTTTAAAGTTGCACGAAAACATCACTTCGGTGCACACTGAGTGAAATTTGGTTAAAGTTGCACCAAAATGTTCTCATTTGACAAGAAAGACAAGGAGAAGTATGTTTGCATTAGCGGTCTGGGCCAAAAGAACCACTTTACGTGTTACGAACGCAGGAATATGTCATTTTGATGTCTAATTCAGTTGAAGTTGCACCAAAACGTGCTCAGTTGACAAGAAGGACATCCGGAAGCACTTTCTCATGTTTGGATTAGCGTTCTAAGCCTAAAGAACCACTTTAGGTGTGAAGAACGCAGGCATACGTCATTTCGGTGCATACTGAGTCCAATTTGGTTAAAGTTGTACCAAAAGGTGCTCGGTCGACATAAAAGACATGGGGAAGCACTTTCTTATGTCTCGATTAGCGTGCTACCCGCAAAGAACCACTTTGGGTGTTAAGAATGCACGAAAACATCATTTCGGTGCACACTGAGTAAATTTGGTTAGTGGTTGCACCAAAACACTATTAATATGCTTGGTTGGCAAGAAAGACATGGGAAGCATTTTCCCATGCTTGGATTAGCGTTCTAGCTAAAAAAAAGCACATTTCGTGTTTAGACGGGACGAAAAAATCATTTCAGTGCATACTCAGTCTAATTTCTTCCAAAATGCACCAAAATGTGCCTGGTCTGCAAAAAAGGCATGGGGAAGCATTTTCTCAAGTCTTGATCAGCATGCCTGCCCAAGAGAACTACTTTATGTGTTAAGAATGCACGAAAACGTCATTTCAATGCACACTAAGTCGAATTTGGTTAAAGTTGCCCCAAAACGTGCCTGGTTGGCACGAAAGATATGGGGAACCACTTTCTCATGTCTCGATTAGCGTTCTACCTCTAAAGAACTCCTCTAGGTGTTAAAAATAAACGAATACATCATTTCGGTGCACAGGTAGTCCAATTTGTTTAAGGTCACACCAAAACGTGCTCGGATCATAAGAAACACATGGGGAACCACTTTGTCATGTTTGAATTTACGTTCTAACCCAAATGAACCACTTTATGTGTTAAGAATGAATGAATACATCATTTAAGTGCACATTGAGTCCAATTTGGTTAAAGTTGCACAAAAATGTGTTCGGTTGGTAAGAAATATATGGGCAAGCACTTTCTCATGCTTGGATTAGCTTTCTAGCCCAAATGAACTAGTTTAGGTGTAAAGAATGCACAAATAAGTCATTTCAGGACACACTAAGACCAATTTCGTTATAGATGCTCCAAAACGTGCTCGATTGGCAAAAAAGACATGGACAATCACTTTCTTATGCTTAGATTAGCATTCTAGCCCAAATAAATCACCATAGGTGTCAAGAATGCTCAAATATGTCTTTTCAGTACACGCTAAACACAATTTATTTCAAGTTACACCAAAACATACTTGGTTGGCAAGAAAGACGTGGGGAAGATCTTTCTCCTGTCTTGATTAGCGTGCAAGCCCTAAAGAACCACTTTTGGTCTTAAGAATACACAAACACGTCATTTCGGTGCACACTTAGTCAAATTTGTTTAAAGTTGCACGGAAACGACACTTCGGTGCACACTGAGTGCAATTTGGTTAAAGTTGCACCAAAACGTGCTCGGTTGGCAAGAAAGACATGGAGAAGCACTTTCTCATTCTTTAATTAGTTTTTTAGCCCGCAAGAAGCACATTTCATGATAAGAAGGAACGAAAACATCATTTCGGTGCATACTTAGTGTAACTTCATCCAATTGGCAGTAAAACGTGCCCGGTTGGAAAGAAAGACATGGGGAAGTACTTTCTCATGTCTCGAATGGCGTTCTTGACCAAAAGAACCACTTTAGGTGCTAAGAATGCACGAAAACGTCATTTCGGTGCAAACTGAGTACAATTCAATTAAAGTTGGACCAAAACGTGCTCTGTTGGCAAGAAAGACACGGGCAAGCACTTTCTCATGTTTGGATTAGCGTTCTAGGCCTAAAGAACGACTTTAGGTGTTAAGAACACAGGAATATGTCATTTCGGTGCATACTGAGTCCAATTCGGTTGAAGTTGTACCAAAACATGCTCGGTCGACATGAAGGACATGGGGAAGCACTTTTTCTTGTCTTGATTAGCGTGCTACTCGCAAAGAACCACTTTGGGTGTTAAGAATTTACGAAAACTTTATTTTGGTGCACACTGAGTAAATTTGGTTAACGTTGCACCAAAACACTATTAATATGCTTGGTTGGCAAGACAGACATGGGGAAGTACTTTCCCATGCTTGGATTAGCGTTCTAGCTAAAAAGAAGCACATTTCATGTCTAGATGGGACGAAAACATCATTTCAATGCATACTCAGTCTAATTTCATCCAAAATTCACCAAAACGTGTCTGGTTGGCAAAGAAGGCATGGGGTAGCACTTTCTCATGTCTCGATTAGCGTGCTACCCGCAAAGCACCACTTTGGGTGTTAAGAATGCATGAAAATGTCATTTCGGTACACACTGAGTAAAATTGGTTAACGTTGCACCAAAGCACTATTAATATGCTTGATTGGCAAGAAAGACATGGGAAACACTTTCCCATGCTTGGATTAGCGTTCTAGTTAAAAAGAAGCACATTTCGTGTGTAGGTGGGACGAAAACATCATTTCAGTGCATACTCAGTCTAATTTCATTCAAAATGCACCAAAGTGTGCCCGGTCTGCAAAAAAGGCATAGGGAAGCACTTTCTCAAGTCTCGATCAGCGTGCCTGCCCAAGAGAACAAATTTATGTGTTAAGAATGCACGAAAACGTCATTTCAGTGCACACTAAGTCGAATTTGGTTAAAGTTGCACCAAAACGTGTCTGGTTGGCACGAAAGACTTGGGGAACCACTTTCTCATGTCTCGACTAGCGTTCTAGCCCTAAAGAACTGCTCTAGGTGTTTAGAATACACGAATACGTCATTTTGGTGCACAAGTAGTCCAATTTGTTTAAGGTCGCACCAAAACATGCTCGAATCCCAACAAACACATGGGGAACCACTTTCTCATGTTTGAATTTGCATTATAACCCAAATGAACCACTTTAGGTGTTAAGAATGCACGAATACATCATTTATTTGCACACCAAGTCCAATTTGATTAAAGTTGCACAAAACCGTGTTCGATTGGCAAGAAATACATGGGAAAGTACTTTCTCATGTTTGGATTAACTTTCTAGCCCAAATGAACTAGTTTAGGTGTAAAGAATGCACGAATAAGTCATTTCGGGGCACACTAAGTCCAATTTAGTAATAAATGCACCAAAACGTGCTTGATTGGCAAAAAAGACATGGGGAACCACTTTATCATGCTTCAATTAGCATTCTAGCCCAAATGAACTACTGTAGGTGTCAAGAATGCTCAAATATGTCTTTTTGATGCACGCTGAGCCCAATTTATTTCAAGTTGCACCAAAACATGCTTAGTTGGCAAGAAAGATGTGGGGAAGATCTTTCTTATGTCTCAATTAGCATGTTAGCCCTAAAGAACCACTTTAGATCTTAAGAATGCACGAATACGTTATTTCGATTAACACTTAGTCGAATTTGTTTAAAGTTACACAAAAACGTCACTTCGGTGCGCACTGAGTGCAATTTGGTTAAAATTGTACCAAAACGTGCTCGGTTGGCAAGAAAGACATGGAGAAGCACTTTCTCATTCTTGAATTAGTTTTCTAGCCTGCAAAAAGCACATTTCGCGTTAAGAAGGAACGAAAAGTTCATTTCGATGCATACTCAGTGTAATTTCATCCAACTGGCACCAAAACGTGCTCGGTTGGAAAGAAAGACATAGGGAAGCACTTTCTAATGTCTTGAATGGCGTTCTTGACCAAAAGGACTACTTTAGGTGCTAAGAAAATGCACAAAAACGTCATTTCGGTGCACACTGAGTACAATTCAGTGAAAGTTGGACCAAAACGTGCTCGGTTGACAACAAAGACATGAGGAAGCACTTTCTCATGTTTGGGTTGTGTTGTTTAGTGCTATCAATTAATTAAGCATCAATAAACTCAATCCTGATTCAATTTTACAGCCCATCCAACAACCGCAACGCACCTCCTCTGCTTTTTCTTTTAAATTTGGGCTTCATACTTTTCTAGTTTAGCCCACGTGGATGTTAATTATTATTAGAAGGCCCATCTGGCAAGAAAGAATCATATAGTTTTAATTCTTTTGGGCTGTAGGCTATTGATCTAAGACAGCCCAATCCTATACCTCTTTACTGATTTAAGCCTAGCAGTACTTTAGCCCAACCCAATTTTTGAGTTGGCTCGATTCGTTCAAAATGGAATGGGTATAGCTGCATCATCAATTTTTTTAAACTTCTAGTATGTATTTTACAAACAATAATGCTATTCTTACCATATTTTTTATACCGTCTTACGTGTCATTATTGTACTGGCAGAGTAATTCCTTCTTTTTAGGGTTTTTATTTTTTATTTTTTTAGTGTCCAATATATTAATGCCACATAGATTGCCACGTAAGATGTTATAAAATTATGGTATAAAAATGTGGTAAGTGTAGCATTTTTGTTTTACAAACCGAAATAATAAAAAAAAAAGTTTTAAAGATATTTCTTTGTTCTTTTTTTTTTTTCCGATGGAATTCTGGTTTAAGGATCAATAGTGGTCCTGGATAAGATATGCCTCTTTCTAGAAACACAAGAAGTTTTGTTGACGTGTAAATGCAATTGAAAATTTGCACAAAAATAATGCAAATTGTAAATTAAAGTCGCGTATAGTTACAATCGCAATTCAGTTTTGGTCAACTAGCAACTTGCTAGATGAAGCTTGATCGAGTCAGCAAAAATTATTCACACAAAAAAAAAAAACCCAAGAATTTGATTGGCCTATAAAATGTATTTGCAATATGTCAAATGATCTTCGATCTTTTATTTTCCAGCTGCTGAGTTGTCTGTCACCCGCTAGAAAAAAAGTAGCAACTTGGTACATAGCAAAATTTCTGCGTTAATATATTATGTAATTTTTTATTATTTATTATTTGATTTGGTTTTCTATGAATTCATCCTGTTCACAAGATTAGAAACAATTAGAAGGTCTCACAGACACAATGCACTATTTTCTTAATTATGTTATTTAATTAACTTTAATTACTATGCTCATTGACTTAATTAATGTCATTTGCCACATTGCAGGTTTGATTTAGTATGATTCCATTCTCATTCGCACAATTTGTCTTTGGTTGCATATTTTTATTAGAGGTAGAAATCAACTATCTCGCGTGCAAGAAAAACCTATAGGGAGAGTTTAATTTGTAGAGAGAAATCTCACATTAAAAATGTGAAAACCTTACTAGTGCCTTATAAGGGTTTGAACTACTTCTTTTATTGCTAATTAGTTTTGGAACAGATGCCTAACTAGATGGCTTTATGGTATTAGACTAGACTATCCACGTATTACACCAAACGACCATAGGCGCTCTCATATCACCCAATATATATTGTTTAATTACGTGTTAGGCTTGAATGATGTTACATGTGCGGAGGCATGTAGAGGTAGTGGTATTCTTGTAATCTTAACAACAATTAGTTTTTAGTAATTTTAACAATATTTATTTTATTTCCTCATACCACTACAAGAAGAAAGAGTTTGGGCGACGAATAATCTTGGTTTTGGGCTGCGAATATTTTGGCCGCTCAAAAGAAATTGGGCGATGGAAAAAGAATAATCGTCGCCCTAGATATTTTGGGCAACGAATTTATGTTGTCCCCCTAATCTAAATGATGAACTACATTTTGGGCGACGGCAAAAACTGTTCCGTCGCCCAAATTATTTGGGGCAACGAACTTTTCGGCGACAACTAATATTTCGTCGCCCAAAATCTAATAATTAAACTTCGAGCGACGAAATGTGTTCGTCGCCCAAAGTTTGACAATTAAAACCACCCACGCCTTCTTCTTTCTTCTTCCTCACGAATCTCTCTCTCTCTCCAGCGCCCCTCTCTCTCTCCACCATGCCTCTCTCCCTCTCTCCACCGCGCCTCTCTCCCTCTC
>QANT01001312.1:0-19593 GCA_003254885.1 Purshia tridentata | reverse complement strand
AGTTTAGTAGGTTTCTTATGACACCCTGCAATGGCTAGTGGCCTTGGCCCCCCATTATTTTTCAACCCCAACATTGGCTTAATTTTTTTAATCTTCTTTTCAAATGTATTATTTTGTCGGTCACACCTAAAGAATTAAATTTCGAATTTCGACAAAATTTTGAGAGTTAAAAAATATAAAAATTTATAAGAAGATTGAGATAAAAACATTTGAAACTTTTAACAAAATTTTGATAATTTTGATTTAATAATATTTTAAGATATCAAAAAAATGAAAATTTTAGAAATTTAATTCCTTGGTCACACACCTGTATCAAAATCTAGGTCCGCGTACACTTTGGATGTAGACTGTAATATTTAATTTTTGACCTCCAATGCAGTGGTCACGGTTGGTGCTAATAAAGTAATGATTTCCGAGTCTAGTAAATTTATAGACATGTCGTTCATGCCACACATTATATGCATTGCTGATGCTACAATATTTGAAAGCTTCCTCGTTCACTTCAGCCAAGTCAGTATTTCCATCTCTATTGTAGAAATCTGCCCAACAAAAATCATCATAAAAATTAGTTAGCGCCCCAATTTTGCAATTGTACAATTAGTAAAGACATCGACTATTAATTGTAAAATTAGGTTTAAATTCCAAGTGACATTTATTTTTCTATAGATAAACCTAGAGCTAGTTAATTAAACAATTACATTATGTAGGATATAAGTTTTCTGGGATGCAATCTCGAGTTAGAAGAAATTTAAAGCTTTTTACTTTTGTAATTGGCCAAAATACCATTGTTATTAAAATTTCATTTCTTTTCTGGTAACCAATTGACCATGCATGGATTTGGAGTGATTTAGAGGAGTGTTGATTCTCTACTCTTTCTTTTTTTTTTTTTAGCATAGCATATATACTTCTGTTCTCTTCGTATTAAAAGAGATAGAAATAAGAGAACAAATATTTTGAAAGTTTATAAAAAGTAAATTTGGAATATAAATAAAAAGTAAAAAAAACATTAAAAAAAAAAAAGCAATTGAAGAAAATAGGAGTGCGAAAATAGTTATTTACCTAAACTGTCCTGAATATAAAACATATGTCCTTTTGCCCAGTTTTGATAAAAATCAGGCATCCCTAAACAGTCCGGAGGTGCAGTCCAACCCAATCCTCCTCCCACCACATGCACCGTTGCTTCTCTCATTGCTTCTGGCGTAGGCAACAATATTATTATTGTCACCACGACAAGAAAAACTTTCACTTCCATAATTTTTTCGTAGTTAATTAATTAAATTTTCTCAATTTATAGGGAGGCCTTTTGCATCTTGAGTTTAAAAGAGGCCATTTTTCTGCTACAAATTAAAAGGTATATATTATAAATTTTTGGGTAATAATTCAATGGTCTGTAGGGTCTTATAAGTATTTAATTTTGGACGCTATTGCATGTTTTCTTGAGAAGAGGATCGAGCTAGTTAATCATAATATTATTTAAGTTGCCCTCTCACCTCATCCAAAAGCAATATATTGTTTCCGCGATTGTATGAATTTAACGAATCTATACCTTTTAAAATCGAAGCAATAAGAAAATAAAATTTATTATAGGATGAAATTTCTATATTATATAAGGTTATTGTTAGTGAATAATTCTTTTTTTATTCATTGTAAATATTTTTGATGACCTTTGGAGTTTGGCCTTTGATATCACCATCTAGAATGTGAGAGATGCATGGGTCTTTAGTTATAAAAGAAGCTCGTATTTTATTTCGTTAACTTTTCTTAATAGAGAGAAACATATTATAAAGGGAAGGGTTCTTTGCATTAAAAAGAAAAGAAGGGAAGCATTCTCTTTAGTATCAAGGACTCCACACAAAAATGTGAAAAGTCTAAAATGACCTCGCCGATCAAAATATTTAACATAACATAAATGTAAAATAAATAAATATAAGGAAGACTTAGGTTTAAATCCCTCAAGATAACAATATTTAGACCAAATTCGGCAGAGATTAAAATTCGTAATCAAGTCCTTTAAACCATGTAGGATTTGCCAAGTTGGATTTGTTTATTCCAGAATCTTTCATATTATTATTTAAAATATTTTAAAATAATAATCCATTACATTTTAAATCCCACAATTTAAGGGAATTAAATTCTAAACTTAGATTTGAATTTTAAAATCCCACAAATTATAAAATTTAAATCTAAACTTAATTCTCAAACTTATACCCTAAATTTGGATTTAAACATAAACTAGAAGCTCCATAATGTACTTTCATCCTACAACCTAATCTTAACTTGAAATTTAAACTTTAAAAAGTCTTGAGTACATGTTATTTGTATTAGTACGTTTTAGTTGTACAAATAACGGATTTTGTACATTAATTTCATTTGTACCAATACCTTGATTGATACATTTCAGTTGTACTAACAGCATAGTTGGTACATTTAAAATATGCTAATAAATGAATTAGTACATTTTAATTGTATCAACACATGGATTGGTACATTTTAATTAATGCAATATTGCATTAATTGGAATATCAAAGGACATGGACTGAAAATATCCATCGTCCATCAATACATATGCATGAGATAAATAGTTGATATGCAAGCTTTGGCGATCAAGCCCTATTCATCAACCAAAACTGAATGATCAATGCATGAAAATACAATATTTTATAACTATTAAGCCTTAATAACCTATTGACCAAGTATTTGGTTAATTGTTCTCTATAAGCCCTTTGTTTACAAAGGCCCATGGAATACTTGTATATAAAGGGTGTTTACCCTAGTAATAAATCATCAAGCTTTTAACCTTCATATGGTATTAGAGCTTCTAGGTATTTTTCTTCCCTCCCCTTCCAAACCTTAGTTCTTATTTTGTCTCCTTCAACCCTAGCCTGTCTCTGCTATGTTTTTGGTCATAGCCACCACTCCTATTGTTGTCTCATCCTCCTCCCTCCCCGGGCTTAATGTTGCCTACTTCTTTCGCCTTATAGAAAACAACTATCTCTTATAGGTGTGACTTATAAAGCCCTTCTTGATGGGTTATGATCTCTGGCAATACATCGATGACACTTTACCTGCACCACCCGCTACCCTTCCTCCTGCTGATGATGCTTCCACTGGTTCCCTCCTCTTTTTGAATTCAGCATATCGTTTTTGGTATCAATAGGATCAGCTTGTTTCAAGCTACATCACATCGATTCTCTCAAAATCCATTTTTGGCTATGACTATAGGTCATTCAACTTCCCAAGCGGTGTAGGAGTGTCTTCGTCAACATTTTTGCAACGCTTTATCACCAACTCCGAGAATCTCTATTTTCAACTTCTAGCTATCAACAAAGTTTACCAAACCATATATGAGTTTCTTTATAAATCCAAGATTATCGCCAACTCTCTTGCTACCATCAATAAACCTATTTTTAATGTTGATCTTGTCACTACTATCCTACATGGTCTTAGCCCCAATTTTGGGATGATTGTCATGGTTATTCTTAACTTCTCGCCTCTGCTTGCTTTCACGGATCTTCGTACTCAATTGTTTTCCTTCGAATCACAGCTTCTCTAGCCCACCATTGATTATTATGCTCTACAAATGGTTCTCTTTACTAATTCTTACTTGCTTCAGCCCTATTGCTCTTCTTAATCTCATTAGTCTGGTGGTTGTCAGTCCTCTGGGAATGGTCTTGGTTGTGGTAACAATCATGGCAGAGGTCTAGGCCGTGGTTCTTAGTCCAACAAAGGGCGCAACAGTGCTGGCTCGTGTCGTGACAACTAGGCTGCTTTTGCGTATGGTTTCTATCTTCTAAGGTAGTTTAGTGGTTCATCCTCTCCTAGCCCATTCTTTCCTTGTGTTCTTGGTGTGCCTTCTCAAGCTTGGTGCACGACTTGCTTTTCTCACCAGTATGTCACCGCTACCTACCGACATTGGTATCAAGGTCTTGATGCCTTCGCACCTTTGTTTGCTGGTATGTAGGTTGCCCCTACTATGATCCAACTCTTTGGTATGCTTATACTAGTGCCATGCACCACATGACTGGTAATGCTGTATCTATATCCAACCTAGTCTCATATACTGGTAATACCTCTGTTCAATTTGGGAATGGTCATAGTCTTAACGTAGCTCATACTAATAACATTCCCTTACTTCTTAACTCTTGTCCATTTAATTTATCTCATGTTTTCCATGTTCTTGAACTTACCAAAATTTTGCTATTTGTCACCTTATTTGTTCGTGATTATAATGTTCGTTTATGTTTGATCCCAATGTCCAGTCCAGTCGCCACCAGTCCAACAACTTGTCACAGGTCCACTGGACCTTGAGCCACCTCCTCCGCCCAGTCCGCCACCTTCGCCAGCTCCGGCCTACATTCCACCTCCCTGATCCAAATGTCCCACCTCTGGATGTGGTCAATATCCATCCAATGATAACACGATCCAAGGCTGGTGTCTACAAACCCAAGGAACGCACAGACAATACCATTCAGTATCCCATTCCTCAAGCCTATGTTGCTTTACTCAATCCTTCTGTTTTTGAGACTACTTGCTTCTCACAAGCAGTTTGTTTTTCCCTTCTCATTCTAGCCTCAAGCCGGTTGAGGGCAAATGGGTCTTTCGAATATAAAGAAAGTTGAATGGAAGCATTGAGTGCTACAAAGCCAAGCTCGTTGCTAATTAAGGGGTTTCACCAACAACCCGGTGTAGACTATGCTGAGACTTTTAGTCGTGTTGTTAAGTTCTGATGATAATTATTTCATGCATTAAATTGAAATTCAAAATAAGACAGTTGTTCAAAGAAAAAAACAAAGAAGAAGATAACGTTGAACAATATATATCTACACAATAATGATAATTATTAACCTAAAATTAGGAAATAACAATTTGAATATTGAAAAAATTAAATTTAGAAGGTCTCCCTATAAATTTTGTTAATGCACTATTAAACTAATTAGCTAGGAAAAAATAATGAAAGTGAAATACTATTACGATTAATTATTTTTAAAAAAAATTCACAAAAATTAAGTTAAATAATTATAACACTTAATACTTTTGTATATGTTATATTTTAAATGGCCCTTGAAGAATTACTGAAAACTTTATAATACCTTCTGGAATAGAAGAATGGGCTCTTTTAAACATTATGTGCAAATCTACCTATTTTATAAAGACTAAACCATAGAAGTTCTTCCTATAAATTTTGCAAATGCACTTCTAAACTAATTAACTACGAAAAACAATGAAAGTTTTTTTTATAGTACTGGCAATAATAGTATTGATGCCCCCTATGCTAGAAGCAGGACTACTGTTTGTGGTTGGAGAAGGTTTTGGTTGGGCTCCACCTGTGGACTGTTTAGGATTACCTATGTTTCAGACTTGGGCAGCCCAATATAAATTTTTTGTTGGGGACATTCTAGGTATATTTCTATAGTAACTAGCAAAAAGGATTGAGTGTTCCACTAATAATTGCTTTGGTTTTATTAATCTTCAACTTTATTTAAAGTATTCTAGGAATATTTGATTTTTCTTTTGCTAATTAATATTGGGGGAATTAACATTTGATAAGTAGTCATATACATAGCCAATAATTATTTAAGTGGATGGACAGTCTCTCTTTTATAAGAGAGGGCATTAAGTTCAAATCTTATGTAGAACAGTTATTGAAAAAAATAAAAAATAAAAAAAGATATATACAAAGTAAAAACGAGTAAGGAGCCATTTTTCACTTAGTTTAGGTCCCATATAAATAGTCAACTCCAACAACCTAATAAAATCTAAGTTTTTTTTTTTCCTCTTTTTCAAGTCCAAAACTAAAAAGTTCATGATAGGCCGGTCCACTTGCAAAAATACGGTGATTGGCCGGTTCATTTTAATGAGCTGAGCGCTCAGCACTTTCATCGAGCTCTTGGTAGAAGCCAATGAGCTCTCGATAGGATCCACCGAGAGCTTGAAAATTGCTACTATGCACTTGAAAATTGCCACTATCAAACAGTGACAATCATAGCTATTGTGTGACAGTAGCTATTTAAATTATAAAAAAACCTTATATATCGCCACTGTTTGGTAGTAAAAATGATTGTTACTATGTGACAGTGGTAATTTGCCCAATTTTTAAAAAAAATCTACTTAGCGCTTGGCGCCAAAAACACAGAACATACATAACATGGGCTTTATTTGTATAAAATGTAGCTATTTGACATTAAAACTTTTAGGTGGGTTTTATTTGTGTAAATAGTCCAAAATAGACTTTAAAGAAATTTACTATAAAATCTATTAGAAACACTAAAATTATCTACAAGTTTGCCCATATATTCCAAATTGAAATAGCATCTCCTACTTAAAATTTCTAACAATATTCTACTTACATTCAAAACAATGTTACTATGAGAAATTAAAATTAAGGTTAATTGAACTTCAACATCAAATCTCTCCTTTTGTTTTTATTTTAACTATCAAAATATTAAGTCATTTAAGTTTGAGTACCAGTTTTAATTTTGGCCAAATTAAGCATCCTTCCATTACTAAATTGGCAAGAGAAATTTTTTTTCTTTTTACAAAATATAGTGGTGATGACAATCACAATTTTATATCATTTCATTTGTTTTTTATAGTATTTTGAAACTGATTTAAAACGTATGATTTAGTGTTTTAGTCTCTAGGTTTTAGGCTTCAGCCCTCAAGCCTGAACATGAAGCTTTAATCTCTTATAAACCTCAAACTTTGATGGCCTATAATGTAACTGCATAATAACTATGTCATTGTGACTGGCTAACGGATTATATTCGTATGTTGTGTCATGAACACTATTAAATTCTAATTTAACGTATTATTTATAGTTTTATATTCGGATTGACTCATATATATTTTAAATTTTATTTGTCATTCCTATTTGCACGTTGTGAAGTTCGGCCCATTGGGTTTCAGGTAATTAATTTTTATAATGGATTTTTTTGGATAGATTTCTACAATAAAAATGGAGACACCGACTTGGCTGAAGTGAACGAAGAGGATTACAAAGATTGTAGCATGAACAATCCATATAATGTGTGGTTTGAGCGACATGCCTATCAATTCACCAGACCTGGCATGCATTATTTTATCAGTACCAATCGTGAGAACTGCATTGGAGGACAAAAATTAGCTGTTTTGGTCGACATACCAAACTCCCAAAAAAGAGGCTTATAAGCATGTGGATTCTCTGATAATAATTTTTTTTTTTTTTAAATGTTGATTCTAATAACAATTTTTCAGCTGCCATTGATATTGATGTATAACAAAATGAGGTGGGCATTGTGGGCCTTTTCGACAACACATAACAAATAATTTTTCATTGAGAGAAATTACACTTAATAATTTTTCATTGAGTAGGTGTAGCCGTGTAGGTGATAAGATGTATCCACCTGGGATGGGAAATGCTATTCACTTTCTCCAAATTCACTTTTTTCACTGATTTTCTCTATTATTATTCTTATTTCGCATTAAAAATTCATAATTAGAATTGCTCATTTGTTAGATCTAATTATGATTACTTCTATAAAAAATTAATCAAATTAAAAATCGTTTGCTTATGTAACTATGATTAAATAAACAGACGGTTTTGATGAAAATTTGATTCACCGTTAATTTATTTGTAATAATTACATGATAGAACGATTTTTAATTTGATTAATTTTTTACAAAGATAATCGTCAAATAATTATCTAAAATATGAACGGTTTAGATCATAAAAATACATTTTGAAATGAGACTAATAAAGGAGAAGATAGGTGGAAAAGGTAGAAGGAGAATATAGATAGAGGAACAAAGTGCTTGAAATGAATATCTTAACCATCTATATATGTATATTATAATATTATATGAAGGTTTTTTATAAATATTTTGACGATTTTTTCTTTAAAAAAATTATTGTGGCGATTATTAAAAGTCGTTGACATTCTGGACAGCTAGCATACCTTATCCAAAAAACAATAGAAAAAAAAGAAAGAAAAATATTGATGTAACATTAAAAAAAAATCAACATATACATATACTCAATACCATTTGCTTCAATTTTCAAAAGGGCATATTTTAAGCCTGTTACTGGCTGCTTTTTGGATGAGGACAGAGGCCAACTTAAATGATGTCATGGTTAGTTTTATTGTTTTAAAAAAAAAAAAGAATAACACCAACAATTAAATATTTACAACACTCAAGAGTTATTATATGTTTTGGCCTTTTAAACTATAGAAGTTACAGGCGTGTGTCATTTTTATTTTAGTCTGTAGGCTACAGAAGTTGTGTGTCTATAAATTTTGAAAACCTCGATCACTAAAGTTCCAACATAGGCCAACTGCGTGAAATAATGAAAGTGTCATTTTTGGTCATAGTGGTGGCAGCAATACTAGTATTGTTGCCTACCCTAGAAGCAGAAGAGTATGTGGTAGGAGGGGACTTAGGTTGGGCTCCAACTCCCGACTGTTTAGGGGTGCCTATTTACCAAATTTGGGCATCACAATATCAATTTTTATGGGGAGACTTACTAGGTAAATTGTTGGTAATTATAAGAAAATAAAAACCAAGATTTTGATTCTATGCGAAGCTGGATGCTTGTTTGGTGCGGAAAACTCACCACAGTCGCACAATTTCATATAATTTATGAAATTGTGTGGTTGAGTGTGATAAATTGGATTTTGATATCCTACCACACCACAGTCATACAATTCTATGTTGTTCATGAAATTGTATGGTTGTGGCGGATTTCCCACACTTAGTCTGCACCCTACTTTCATAGGAGAGTAGCACCCTGAAAAAGAAAGAGACTGAGTAGTCCAATAAATTCATTTGCTTAACTCGGTCTTTGAGTTTCATTTTTATTAAAACATATTTTGCACTATTTGGTGTTTTTTGTCTAATTAATATGTGATGTCTTTACTATTTGTACTATTGCAAAATTCAACCCATTTAGTTTTATGTAATTGATTTGTATGATAAAGTTTTGTTTTTGCAGAGTTTTATAATAAACATGGAAAGACAGACTTGGCTCAAGTTAATGAAGATGATTTCAACCATTGTACTCTGATTAAACCTTATAATGTGTGGTACGAACGATATTACTTCCGAATCAATAAAACTGGCACGTTTTACTTTACTAGTACCGACCCACATCACTGTATTGGAGGACAAAAATTAATTGTTCGTGCATAGCTTTTGGAATTTTCAACACATATGGACTTGGGAATTAAAAGTGTGTATTTGAGTACATACACGGTTTCATTCATCAGTACATCGCACTTGTATGCTTACAATAAAGTCAAAATTAATGAGTTTTATTTTGACAGTGTAGTTTAATTGCAAGAAAAAAAATTAAATAGAATTCTACCATGCATATATGTATATCATATTATCATGTATCCTACATTCAAGTTTTTTCTTGTTTTTTATTACAGGGTAGAGGATTCAAACTCAAAGACATAGAAAAGAGTTTTTGTCCTCAACTAATTAGGTCAACTACAATTCACTCATTAATTCAAGTTTAATAGATAGTTGATGACGGTTGTCAAATAAATTAGTGAAAGTCAGACAAAAAAATTAATAATTAGTAGTGAAAAACATATAAATTGAGAAATTAAATTGGGTATCTATTGTGTATTTACAAAAGAAAAAGAAGGGGAAAAACTAAAATATAGTAATGGTCATAGTCAATGAAGGGGTGCGAGAAAAGTAGGAAACAAAGCAAAGTTTGGCCTAGGCTTTGCAACCTCGAAGGATCGAGTGCCATGCATGTTGGCTCCCATTCAGTGGATATGGACACAACTTCAGCCTTAATTTTTAAATTGCTCTTGTCATCTTGTACGTATGGAATTTTCAGAAATGTCGATCAGTACCATGCTTCTTAGTTCTTACTGTGTTTATTACTATTTGAGAGTAAAATGGAGCTCAAACAGTTGCAATGACCTAGAAATATTTTGGTCATTAGTAATGAACATTATCACTATATTAAATGATTGACACATATCACTTATTTTTTTGTGGTGAAAAAAATATCACTCTATAATGAGCAGTTGTTTATAATGTAAAAAATAAATTGATTTATCGTTAAAAAGTATTTGGTTATGCTTGTATTATTAATAACTTGATATGGTCATTTGAGCTTGATGATTTAGGTTAGGTTTTTTATTATTTTAGATTGGTTTCGGTTTTCATAAAAAAATGAAAACAAAACAAGAATAAAGTTTTTCAAAAAGGACTTACAACTTTATTCTATATGTCAATTCAATATATGAGTGATGGGTTATACCAATCTGCGATCTAATTTGCCAAGTAAGGGTGGATGTTAAAAATGTCTGGGCCAAAACCCGAAAAGCAATAAGGCCCAGTCCGAAATAACGGTATGAAAGCCCCAAATAACGCAAGTAAAACCCGAAAGGCAAAGTATATAGATTTAAGCCCAGAACAAAGGATAAACCCCCTCTTTAATTAGAATAATAGTCCATTTACCACCATAATACCACCCACGAAAAAAACCCCCACAATCAGGCTCATTAAGAAGGTTTAATGAGAGAAATAAAGGGGTGAACGTAAAAGACAACGGAAAGGCCCACTTTGCTATAAAAGGGTAATATACCTCCACGCAATGGGGGGAGGGAGACAATGAAAAAATGAAAAAACACACTGAATCTAGACTCATTTTGGCATCGAAGTGTTTTTTGCAGGTACACCCCCCCTCCGCATTTGTGGACGACGACTGAAGATGGAATTTGGCTTCTCAAGATGATCGTGAACAATTTTTGTTGACCAATTATCATTACTGGAGATTTTTGGCATCAACAGTAAGGGTAGCAATTGGACCAAAAGCATATATTGATGATATTTGCGCACATGAATTTGAATGATAACCATTCAAAATAGGTTTTTTAATATGTACAACTTGATCACATAACAATTCTAAGTTAACGTCAGCAGTAAATTTCTCATAATTCGAGATATGCGTGGGAATATATACCCTACCAAAGGACTTTGTTAATGTTTTGGGGTAGATATACTAAAACGTCGGGCTCTTAGTCAAAATGGTCTCGTCCACAGACAAACATATTCCTCTTCATTGAGACCAAATCAAACATTTCAATGTGATAGAGAAATTTCAAAGCTTTTCAATGCAATTAAAAAACACGATTTACTTTGGCCAGAAAAAAAAAAAAAAACAAAATTCCCATCTAAATGCGCGGGAGTTTACCATGGAGATTTATAATTATATTGAATAGAGACGGTCATTTCTTTTGCTTGAAAAAACTTTAATAATAATATCATCGAATATATTTGAGAAAATAATGTGTGAGTACTTATTACTGGTTTTTCGCCCTTATGAGTAAACATTTTTTTCTTATCAAATAATGTGGAGTACATAAATCACTTTTTTTTTCAAATTTTATAGCAAAAGCATTTCATTAAGTAAAGAAGTGAATGAAGGTTTAATATTAAAGAAAAGGGTTAATTACATTTTTGGTCCTTGTGTTTTACACAAAAAACAAATTTGGTCCTCGTGGTTTCAAAATTCTAATTTTGATCCTTGAGTTTTTGTTCATTAACAATTTTGGTCATTCAGTAGTATTTTGCAAATTACATGTATTTATCTATATATATAAAGTCAAAAGTAGAGTAAAATGGTTAAATTTATGAATTTCAAAAATACCCCACCTTAAAAATAGGTATTCATAATATTATTTATTAGTAAAAGACAAAAATGTAAAATAGAATAATTAAAATTAAAAAATACAAAAAAATAGTATTATACCCTTATTTTTAGCAACCCACTTCCAGACCACTATCATTTTAAGACAAATAAATTATTAAAATTTTTAATTTAAAAATAGTATTATACCCTTATTTTTAGCAACCCATCACTTCCACACCACTATTATTTTAAGACAAATAAATTATTAAAATTTTTAATTAAATATTTAGAAAAGTCAATTGACACGCGCAACACGCATAACAAGAGACTAGTGTATATAATAGGAGAATGAGGAGGAAAGTTAAACATTCCAAAATCCAACATTGCCTTTNAAGTTAAACATTCCAAAATCCAACATTGCCTTTTGTTAATTAAAAGATTAAAATCAAACAACTTAATATTTTGAGAGTAAAATGATAAAATAAAATAATTAGAATTGAAAAATAAAATGAAATAAAAAATCACAGCTCTCTTTATTTTTAGCAACCCATTTACCCTTACTAATTCTTTTGTAGGAAGAATAATTTCTTTTTTAAAAAAATTCTATTTAAAAAAGGTCAAAATAATATATATAAATATTTAAGGATGAAAACTGCAAATGGACAAAAACCCAAGGATGAAAATTAGAAATGGACAGAAACCCAATGACCAAAACTGGAATTTTGAAACCACGAGGACCAAATTTGTTTTTGTAGTAAAACCCAAGGACTAAAATTGGAATTTTGAAATTACGAGGACCAAATTTGTTTTTGGAATAAAACACAGGGACTAAAAACGTATTTAACCCAAAAGAAAAAGAAAGAAAAGGGAGTGAGCTCACTTGTATTCTTACACTCATAAATAACTGTCATATCAGCCACATGAGTGAAAAAGAAAGATAAAGAAATGAACAATTTTTGGGTCACTCTTTAGGGACCTCAAGGTCACTCTCCTTTTTGAATTTCAATTTTGACAATTTCAATGTATAATTGGAACTGTTTACATTTTAGATCAGCTATCATAGATTAATTATGCAAAAAATCAACTCAATCGAAAATCGTTTGGTTATATAATTGTTGTTAATTAAATAGAAAAAATAAATAGTTTCAAATTAAAAAGTAATTTTTTGACCAAACTGTTGATTTTTTTATTTAATTGACAATAATTCTATAACTAAATGATTTTCGATTGAGTTGATTTTTTGCATAAATGATCTATAATATGTGATCTAAAATGTGATCTAAAATGTGAACTGTTCCGACTATGTGCCAACATTGTCGAAATTATAATTTCAAGGGGTGGAATGACCTTAAGGTACCCCAAGGGTGACCCAAAAATTGTTCTAAAGAAATATGGTTTAGTTGGATCGGAACTGATATATATATGGTATATGAATGATGATTGGTGGTGATGCCTAACTGCAGCCAAAGACATCCTATTCATTTTGGTGATAACTCACCCAAAAGAAGAGAATAAAAAAGTAAAGAAAGCTTAAGGTGTCAATTGGTTTAGGTGGTTTGTTATTAATATTAGGGAGCCGCACCATTCACGTTGCTTTTGTTCATTTTTGATATATTTTGGAGCATGAATCATGATCTGTTGTTCATTGGGTTTAATTAGTTTCATTCTAGATTGAAATTTAGAAGAATTTAAATCAGACGGGATTGGGAGAGAGTCTAATAAACCAGTGAGGATCAAGCCCAATAATGGACCTTTATAATTGTCAACTCCTAAATTGCACTGAACCTTGAAATGGGCAAAGCAGCATCTGCTTCAACTCAGCCTCATAGTGAAGTAAAAAAGAATGCTATTAGCCCACCTTGGGTCTAGCCCAATGCATATATTCATACATATTTGGTCTAATAAAAGGAAATTAACTTGTAAAGAAAGAATTGTCTAAAATTTGTATACTGTAATAATGTAAGTGTACGGTCATTGTGGGTACTTGAATAATAGACATGGTTTATGGGCAAAAAAACAAGAATAGATATGGTTTAATTTTATGATGACTGATATTAGTAATTGGCAAGGCTCAACAAGTGATGATTCCCGAATGAAAAACTGTGTATCGTACATAGTTATGAGGATGTTAATTACAAACTTATTGTAATTAATGAAATAGTGTAACATGACCTTTAATGTGACACACTAGATAGTACTTCTGCAAGCATTATCAGCACTCTCCCCATCCTCCATCCCAGCCATCGTGTCATACAATGGCTTGTTCAGCGTCTCCGGCAGATAAAACGCAAACACTCCTCCCAAAATCCCACACACTCCAAACACTGCAAAAGGCAACCCGCCGCCCAAAACAACCACAAACGGCGCCAGAATCGCTCCCATCTGCGCTGCCTGCGTAGCGCATCCGAGCGCAGCGTTTCTTACCACCGTCGGGAACAGCTCCGTCGTGTAAATAAACAGTAAGTTGTAAGTCCCCGCCACCCCGAAAATCCCCAAAACCCCACACACCATCTTCACCACCTTCCACGCTCCAACATTCCCCACCAAGCTCCCAATGAAACAGAAGATCCCACTGAACCAGAGCGTCCCAATTGCCAAGGGTTTCCTTCCGTACTTGTCAAGCAACATTGCTGTTATTGTGAACGCAGGCATTTCCGCTACCGCATTCAGTAGTACGTTGATGTACAGGTTGGTTTCGAGGTTGACGACGTTCAAGCTCAGCCCGTAGTACACCACGGAGCATAAGAAATTTATGGCCACTGCAAGAAACAAACGAATTCGAGTCATTGGACACTTGATCACGTCGATGACAGACCCACTTATTGCTTCTTTACCCTCAAACTCATCATCACCCTTGTATGCTTGTTCCTTGTCGTTGGCTTCATCATCAAGGGCTAGAACGACCCCATCAGGAAGGTGGTTGCCATTGTACTTGGCAATGGCGCGCATGAGTTTCATGGCCTCATTGATTTTGCCTCGCACGAGGTACCACCTCGGGGACTCTGAGACGAAAGGGAGGACGAGGATGATGAAGAGGAGGGATGGGATTGAGGAGACAATGTAAAGTTCACGCCATGATTGGAAGATGTAGGCTATGCCAGAGAGTAGTGCGATCCCTGTTGAGAAGAAGTAGAATGTGGACATCCCGGCGGCGCCGCGCTTTGAGGGGCCGATGGGCTCGGTGGCGAGGACAAAGGCACAGAGGCCAACGCCGCCGCTGCTGAAGCCGGTGAGAAGGCGGAGGAGGATGTAGATCCAATAGGAGGGGGAGAGTGCGGTTAGGCAACCGAAGATGGTGTTCAGGATGCATACTACTGTTAAGGAGCCTTTTCTTCCTAGGAATGAGTCTGAACAGTGCCCAAAAATTCCAGCACCTGAAAGTAATTAATGCATGCCAAATCTTTACAATCGTGTATATGTCAATTGCATTATATCAATTTCGATATAAATAGCATGCATGTGTCTCATATTTTTAATGGAGAGTTATTAAAACTATAAAAAACCAAAAACTAGTACATATATGATATATATGATTTAGGTCTGCACCGTACGTGCCAATTAGCTAGAACCATATTCTCACGACTTTACATGAACGTGACTGAGCAAGCAGTACAGGCCAGTTACCACTATCATTTCTTATCTGTCTTCATCAAAACCATGTGTCATACCTTCCCTTTCTTGAAGAACTCAGAGGTTCATGACTCATGAAAGCTAAACCAAACACACATACACACCCACACACATATATATACATATTTGTAAATTAAAGATAGAGAAGGAATTACATATGCTACCTGGCCAGGCCTAATATGGCTTGCAGGTAGGCTGGTCCATGCGTTGTGTTTGATGTATTGTTTGATTGACATTTCAGCTTATAATTCAAGACTACCCTTCTTCTTCTTTTTTATTTTATTTTTGTAAATGTGATGATAACTTGTGCATGTGCATACTTGTTGAATGTATATATCTAACTCAGTACAGAATGTACCCCATTATGGCTTCTCTATTTTTATTTTTTGAGAAATCATTATGGCTTCTCTTAGACTCAAGCAAACAGTTGCATAAAGAAATTAAAGTGACAAAAGAGCAAACGGAAAGTTATTAAAGACTAAAAAAAGAGAGTTAAAGATTGAATTAAAGACCCAAGAAGTACTTTACAGGTACATTGGAACAACAGACAACCTATCATGTGAACAAGTCACTTTAAAAGAAAAAAAGAACTCATGCGGTCATGGGCCCAATCTTACTTTTCAGATAAGAGTATCGACAGATTCCATCTTTATTTTGTTAAACCGAGGGAATTAATGATTATGGCGCTGTACACGTTTTATGGCACCTTCAAGGCCATCATATATGTAATAGTAATATACGTTCACAATGGTATATTGCTTGAAAAGTTTAAAATAACTATCAAACTGCGCATGAACCAAAATAGTTGTATTTGTGTATAAATTTTTTCTATAATGATTAATATGATTACCCAGACATTTGAGAAAGTTGAAGGTGGTGATGTTTATTAGCCTTCTTGTAGGGAATCACAATTAATATGACTCATTATTATGGCCTTACATTTTCTGTATTATGTGCAGAAGAACACGTGGTACCTCAGACCTGTAACACTGCAGGTCCAATTGATGATATGATATGCTCCGTGGTTGATTCTTAAGCATTTCCATTTTCTGTGCTACGCACTCTTTAGGAAACGGACAAACAAACTCACTCCTAAATCCTCACGTCAATATAGCAAAAGTGCAGGGATACCCATATATATGCTTGTAAAGTTGTATTCCATTACATATAATATCTTCTCTCATCTTTTTAGAAAAGCGTCCGCATATATTGACTTTAGTCAAGCTTATACATATCTCACTATGCAAACGTTAATTTCACCCTATTTTCCATTTCTATCTTTCTAAATATACCTATTACCTATGTATTATTATTTAAAGTTTTAACAATTAGAGATATTAATAATTCTATATGTATTATAATTTGAATAGATTTCAAAATCTGTAGATTTCAAATAATAATTCACTGTACCTAGCCATTTTAAATTCAAAATGTTACCTTTTATAGTTTCTTTCTTAAAAACATAATAGTTTTATTGTCAAATTTATATAGTCTCTTTCTTATCATTGACTTCAAATGGTATCTCCTTTCAAAAAAACTAAAAAAATCAATCAAATGGAGGTTAAATAACCTTATCTTTCTGCACCCATTAATTAACTAAGTTTATCCTTAGAAGGCATAGTGTGTATGCATATATACATATATACTGGTGTCTTCTTTGCACACTAATTGCACATGCAATTACGTATTAGGATTCTTACAATTGGCCAATTCGCTATCAAACAAGTTTGGTCCAAAACGTAACTTTGTACTTTCTACACTAGTTGTTTCTAGTTCATCTTATATGCCGTCTAATCACGTGCTTTGATTTATAAATAGCTTAATATTTTTTGGCACGAATATGAATGGCTGATAAATAATAAAACCAACGGATGAATATTAGAGAGAGAGAGAGAGTCGGACAACTGACCAATCATGCAGCCGCCGAAGAACAAGGCCTGAGCTAACCCAACCTTATACTTGTCTTCACAAACCATGCCCCATTCCGACACGGTCGAGCTCCTCGCTCCCCCGGTCCACTCCCACGAACCCGGTTCGAACCCACAAACTGTTCTGGCCGTCCCATCGCAACCTGACCCCATCGGCCTCTCCAAGCACCTCCAACCCGGTTCGCGGTCCGCGAAGATCATGACCATGGTGTGGAACGCCTCCAGAGCCCAAGCCAAGTTGGTCAGCACAAAGTGCCTCAATTGCCACGGACCAAACTCGCCGCAATAGCTTCGAAGCATGTCGTCGATGCATAGCTTCTCAGAGTATTCGGGCTCTCCGGCGAGTTTCTTCGCCGCCAGAAGAGGTGACTTGAGGTCGAACCTCCGGTCACTCAGATCGGATGATGAGGTGTCGGGCATGTTGGATTTATTGGGTTGTTGTAACTTGGAACTCTTTTAATATGTGTTTAAGAGGAATTGAAGGCTCAGTTTTATGTGTGCGGGAATTGGGATATATATGCTTGTGCACTTCCTTGTCACGAGGAGTGCGATGCTTTTGGATTGACACGTGGAGGGTGATTTGGCCCTTTATATGTTAAATTATGGTTTTTGACTAATTAAGATGGGTCTTGAAGGATAGGGTCTAAAAAAGTAGGGAGTTTTGAAGATTAAGGAATGTTCTTAGGATCTCCTTTTTCGGCACTACCCTACCTTGTGACTTAGTTGGAAAGAAATATTAATATTTGAGAGAGAAATGTTGTTGTGGGTCCATAAAGGTCCATTCGATTGTAGTCCAAATGACCACTATAGTAGGAGTGAAAAAAAGAAAGAAAGAAAGAAAGAAAGAAAAGAAAAGAAAGAAAGACAAGAAAAAGGCCTTTTGCACCTACTACGGGCTTGCTTTTAGTTTCCAATTGCCACTTCTCTGCCATTTGTTCCCCACTATCGTTGATTCGAAATTAATAAATTGTGGTGAGATTATTGTTGTCCTTCCTTTTTTTTTTTTTTGGCCAAGTCAAGGGTTTATTGTTGTCCTTCCTTGGATAAGCTAAAAGGAGATAAACGTACAAAAATGTTTTGTTATCATATGAATAATTGATTAGATTGTCTTTTGATTAATTATACGTGGTTGGAATTATAAATTAATTTACACTATATCAACGTAACATTATTATTTTGTATTACAATAAAAAATAATCGGATATTCCTACTTAAACTTGTATAACTTGTACGGTCGTACCATGAAATTTTTGGTGTCTTGTGTGGTTGCCCCTTTTATGTGTTTGATTTATTGCCTCTTAGATATATACTCTTTATAGCTTGGCCTTGGTGTAGATACTTGAATTAATCCCAAGAAGCGGTAGCTGAACTCAATTTATGTGGAATGAAATGGTGGAGCAAATACAATAATAAAATTCAGGGCCACAATTGAGTATTTTGTTAATATATATATATATATATATATTTATAGAGCAAGGCTCTATTGTGGGATTCTCACAAACTTTTAATTTGTGGGATTCCCTTGTGGGGTCCACACGATTTGTTTTGTATCGATCTGAACCGTTAATTTTTTACATCTTCATTGATCGATCATCCTTGCAAAAAATAGGTCAAATCAGAAATTATTTGCCTATCTAACTTTGATCAAACAAATGGACGGTTTCCTCGAAAATATTTGGTTTGTCCATTTGTTTGATCAAAGTTAGATAGGCAAATGATTTCTGATTTGACTAATTTTTTGCAGGATAATCAATCAATGAAAATGTAAAAAATGAACAGTTCGGATCTATACAAAACAACTCGTGTAGGCCCCACAAAGGGATCCCACAAATTAGAAGTTTGTGGGAATCCCACAATAGAGCTGGTTTGTATATATATAAGCTTCTTTAAGTGTGAGATCCCACATTCAAGCCTAAATATGGGATTCCTCATTGGTACACTCCACATTTTATTTCGATAATTGGAATCGTCTATTTTTTTGTTTATCGAAATATTTTGTTTATTTATTTTATTAAAGTTTGATAGCTTAATGCTTTTCGATTTGCTTAATTTTTTATAAGAATGATATTTGAATATAGACCTAAAAATTAGACGATTTGATCGTTTAAAAACTATATGGATTGAAAGTGCCTGTATATATATGAGATCCATTATAGGGACTTATTCCATATAGTTCTGCACTATGTTGGCACTCTATCGGTGTTCGTAAAATTTAAAAAATGTGGACATTCTCTCCTAAGAAAATCCATATATATATATATATATATCCTACCATAGAAGGATATGACGTCATAAAACAATCACAACGTGGCACTACTTTGCATTCCATCACCACAGTTGTAATCGCATACATAATTAACAGTAGTAGTACCTTAATTAAGAACTAGCTCACAGCTAGCTTTG